>JAUEPR010000204.1:0-59234 GCA_030435655.1 Armillaria novae-zelandiae
TAAGAGTACGGTGTCTTGAAGGTCACCCTTTCGAGTTCTTGAGGGCATTTGTGTGACGCGAGGCATTACAGGCGCAGAGGTTCAAACCCTTTGGCTTGATTAGTGTTCGCTTTTCTGTGTTATTTCCGCAGGTTGGCAAAGGTTCAAACCCTGTGGCTTGTCGGACGGGGTTTCTCTGGATTGCATAGGTTCGAATCCTGTGAGTCTACGATCGGTTGGAAGCTCGAGTGCGTAGGTTCAAACCCTGTGGCTCTTGTGGAAGGTTCGGAGTTCAGTGTCAGTGTAGACACTTCTCCACGTGTTTGTGCAGGTTTTGGTTTAGCGCGCGACGCGCGAGGTTTATTAGTGTGTTGAATTTAATAGGAATTGGTTTCTGCTTCGAGCGCAGTCGTTTAAGCGGTGTTTAGAGTGTTATTGAGTGTGTACAGTGGTTATTAGAGTCCCGAGCGACTGCTAGAAAGTTGTGGAGACGTTTGACGAAGTTGTGTTGTGTTATACACCCTTGCCTTGAGGCCCGGCGACGGAAGTCGCACCCTCTTGTTCTTGAGAAAAGCCTTTGGACTTAGAGAAGTCTAGATATTATACGAGTGCTATTGCTGCGCGTGTATCTTAGAGATATTGAGAATTGAATTGTATTGGTTCGCTACTTTCATCGCATTAGAATCCCCCCACGAACTTGAGCGTGTTTGTGTGTGTAGTGTTGGGTGTGGGTGTGATCAGTGTCTTCGACGCTGTTGCATTTCTAGCTCTGCGCACTTAGACAGCACTTCAACGTCATACCCAAAACCATTCAATCTCATCATTGAGATTATCACCAGCCTACAGCCAACACCTTTTAGTACTCGATCGCTTGAGTGCTACTTGCTTGACTGAAAATTCGCAGTATAAACTCGTGTCTAGAGGAAGTGATTAGGTCGCATGGAGGTGCCCCGAACAACTCGCACAACACAGTACCTTTATCTCTGGTCTACACCCTCATTAATCATTACTCTTTGAGTTTTGGTTTGCCGTTGCCACGGAAGTCTAGGTTCATCAATGCAGTACTAGAAGACAAGGGGAGAGGAGGGGGGTGTCAGAGTTGTATAAAGATACAATATCAAAGAGATGGACTGCACCAGGAAGATGAGTTAGTAGTAGCAGGCATTACCAAAGGCAAATTTGGATGCAGATGAGGTAGGTGAGACTGTCGACGGGTGGCACCAGAGGGTATATAAGCACGATGGCAAAGCCTGCAAGGTAAAAATAAAGGAAAATCAATATAGAATGCCATGATGCTCATGGCACGATTAAACCCAACATGGAAACATAAAAATCAAGAAATCACGCAATCTGAATCAGCACAATATAGATGAATTGAAGACATGATGCAACAAGCATAAGGGCAGGATGGCGATATGGGATGGGTAAAACCAAAAACAAAGCTAGGAAGGAAGAGAAGGTGAAAAATTGAAAGAAAACAAAGCAAGCAAATCATATCTGGCAGCAAAAAAGACGGAAATGAATGTGGGAGAGCCAACGACACTAACACAGGGATACAGGGTCGATATTGCCATGATGCCAACACAACATTTCATGAAACATCGAGTAATTAGAGTCAAGGCTGAACCGAAAAGGAAGGGGTGTGTGGAAAGAACGGGTGTAGCATGGGATAGAAGCATACTTTTCGATGAAAAGTCAAGCCAGAAAGGTACGGAGATCTATACAGTATTGAGCAGTAGGGGATGCACTAAAACAATATATGATCAGACGTAGGGTTTAATTAGCTGCCAGATGAATGACTCCAGACCCACCACAAGACAAGCATCACGATGGACAAGTTTTATGACATCGCCAGAGCATGTGAGTAGACAAGCCTAGAGAAAGATTTACGACTCACCATCAGCGAATCTTGCGTAGTCGACACAGTGCAAAAGCATGCCAAAGAAAGCATGAGCACGAACCACTACCATATGTCTAGAGTCATTACAGTGAGCATACAGCAATCGACAAACTGTAAATACACTGACACAAGAACCAGGAGGGCAAGCAAATGTCGGAAGTGAGCCTTCAAAAGGATATGGATGACTCTGTATGGCAGTTAGTGAAAGGTAACGGGGACAATGTAGAAGAGCTGGTGTTTTCCTGCACTGGTGTCGTGTGCGAGGCCAATCTGCCCCTGATAGTCAGAGCGCCAAGGCGAGTGGATACAGTGTTTGTGGGCTCACCTGACAACGACACTACACAGCATCGGATGGGATAAAGCATTCATGCTGTCACAAAGTATCACTGTGACAGGATTAGGATGTGCATTGTTCAATGATGCGATCACAACGTTGCAGGAGATGAAGCTGACTGCAGAAAGAGAATTCAAACATGGTATGTTGGATAAATGGACCCCTTCCACATACCAAGGTTTCCCCGTGTTCACCCTCTCAAACTGATATTTTCGGACTGTGAAGGAAGGGGTGCAGCATGAAGCCGTCCCCTTCAGCAATGACATCGATCCAGTAGGTATCCTTCAGTGCCTGGGGAAAACAGACATGGTACACACTGAAGACAACGTCGTCCAATACTTCAAGGCCCATACCAATGACAAGGGGAAGCACAGGTGTGCAACACAGTCTTTGAGGAGGGAAAGAGCTTGACCGACGCTAACGATCCAGATTCCAACAAGCGAGACCACAATTGTTCAGAATTGGGGATGTCATTGAAGTGCAATGTTCCATTATAGTTTTCAAGACAAAGGGGATCAAACATAGAATGAAGCTCATGCTACTTGCCATTGCACTACTCGACTGCGACATCACATTGGTAAGTGAGCCTTTTTCGTTGATAGTAGCGAAATATTCACCAAGTGTAGGATGCAAAACGGAAGTTGAACAAGCAAGTGATAGCAGAACAGTCGACCTCAAAGCACTTAAAGCATAAAATCGGGTTCACGGAAGATGAAGTGGATGAAGGATTAGCCAGCAAAAGGGCACGAGATGGGCCTACTATGGACAAGAGTGCCTAGACTCAGGAGTGTGTGAACATGTACTGTTAACATGTGTCATGTAGCTTAAGTTTGTTGAGCAATGGTCTGCGGTCAAATAAGTGTGGACAACGTTAAACAGACGTGTTTTCCTTAAATAAATAAGAACATACAAGCAAGAATATAATCAGTCATTGTAAGAATAGTGGGAGACAATGCAAAGCGCAACAGAAAGTGAACAAATGTCATAGGAGATGGACAAGAAATCTGAATGGCCAAAAACAAAAGAACCGGAACGAATTTCACCTGACAGACGAATAATTCCGATTGGCCAAACAAAAACACTAAGAAAAGTAAAAGATTCCCAGGATATTGATGAATCTTTTTCATTTTTTCCCATGGTTGGGCTCATGCAGCAAGTTCGGCAATCACCGAAGGAATCATTTTAAGTGGCTGATCCTCTATAAGGATCGATTACCTATATACATAGGACTTGGAATAGGCTAGTATAGCAGGGCAGGTGCTCGCATTTCTGGATATTTGCTTATTCATGAGCACACAGGGTGGTACCTGCTATCTAGTGTTGGACAAGGGGGTAAATTACCAAGCGACAGGGAACCCTTGAAGGCAAACGTACAAGGGTGTCCCACTCTACATACAGGCTTTTATACTACTTGTGAAAGAATATACTAGAAAATTCATGCAGAAAAGAGAAATGTAGCTGAGTAATACTTACCAATCCCAATGGTGAGTCTGGTGAGTGTGGGTGCTTGCGATGATCCATACCAAAAATAGCACAATCTAGTCCATACATTAGGTCGACATCAATAGCATGCGAAAGAAAAGTGCGGAAAAGACACTGAAAACTATGAAAGAGAAATAGAAGTGCAAGATGACATTGTAGAATCCTGGCATTTCAATGAAAGTTTAGACCTCTACAAGTGCGAGATAACGATAACGTAATGATACCTCACTATTCAGTTTCCTGTACCTTTGTGCCCAAGTTCATGTACAATCCTTGTGCCCTGTATACATCAAGAGCCAGAAGAACTGTGATACGCAACACCTCATCTTCATCTGGCTCATCCAAGTTTTCAGTATCAAGGAATCGGCATAAATTGACCTCATCTGAGTGCTGAACAGGAGGAGATTGGGCATTGGCAAGCATCCATCAGGACTCCACCATATTGATGAAGATCTACATATCAAACAATATCATGGTACCACTGACATGCAAGGCATGCAAACATGGGAACAAAGGGGTTCTTCCATTGACCCCCAATGTCAATAAGCAGTACATCTGGTCCATTATAGCATCCCCATATACATCTGTGAGATAGATAACCTCAAGGGTTGAGCATTCATGGACAATATACAACAAATTATCCTCCTGCAAGTCACTGTGATCAAAGTGGAAGATGGCAATAGGGAGTGGCCACGGATCAAATTGAATTCCTTGGAATCACGGTCATGGTGGCCTGATAAACAAGAAACCCAAAGTTCTGTTAAAGCAGAAACCGAGCATCTTGGCTCCAAGGGACAGAACTAATTTATTATGACCAGATCGTTTCCAGGACATTGGTCTCAACCAGGTGAGAGAAATTTGTCTTGAGGTTGGCTCAATCTGACAGAAATCACCAGTGGTTGTCTCTGACTCCTCCTGCGCTTGTCCAAGCCCATTTGAACTTGGATAACGAGTCCATCAGCCAGCTTTTCAAGATTAAGCCAGTCATAATTGGACTTAGTGCTTAATTCTGTGTTGTTTTACAGAACAATTCATATATATTCATGCACAGACACCTTTTCTACCTTTATAAAAGCTTTGAGTGCTATAATAGGAGAGTGCCACTGGACAGTGAAATGAACACTTCAATGAATAAGCACATGCATCAGAGTGGGAAGTAAGTAATTAGGAGGTATTTGACTGGACTAATGATGAGCCAGTTATGGTTGCATTGCATGTGGATTCCATTCCACAGTAATTAATATTTAAGTAGGCTTGAGCTCAGCATTTTCATGCCAGAAACAGTTCACAGCACAGTGGTGGTGAAGAGGCTGGCTGTGGGCACTTGTGGAATAGAGCACAGAACAGCATGTTTATACACACTAAACCTCACACACACTCACACAACTACTCAATATAACAATCACCCTTGTAAGTGCATGGGGGGATGAGATTATATCAACTCTGTGACTAATAGTACTTTAGAACTAGTAAAGCACCTTATTATCTCGACGCA
Organism: Armillaria novae-zelandiae; assembly: GCA_030435655.1. Classification (NCBI taxonomy): domain Eukaryota; kingdom Fungi; phylum Basidiomycota; class Agaricomycetes; order Agaricales; family Physalacriaceae; genus Armillaria; species Armillaria novae-zelandiae. The sequence continues at coordinate 5,191 of JAUEPR010000204.1, forward strand.
GTACAGCATTTACTTGTTTTGATTGATCCTAAAGCTAGGAACTTTTTACAAGAAGGTATACTTCAAGGTGCAACCTTCTGGGTGAATGATAATATTCAATATACACTAGGACACATGTCCTACAACACAACAGAACTCATAACTCCTCACTGTGACACTGAGCTCGCTCTTTAAAACCACTCTACTAAGTACTGACTTAGTGAGCTCACTACTCTCAAGGGGGTAGGGTTGTTAAAACTGACTGCAACAATGATAACAGACCCTGACTCTTCAACAATTCTCAGATTCAGAACAGAAACAACTAGGAAACAGAACAGAAGTGGATTCAGAAACAGACAGACAAAACAGATTTCAGAACTTCTACTTCAATTCATACTCTTAACAGACTTTGGTAGTACTCAGATGGAACAGAACAGTGACACTGATTCTTATTCACTTGGAACTTAAGTACACTTGTCAGATCCTGAAGTTATCTCTATTCCTTGAGGTGAGCTTGCTTTTATATATATGGCACTTGAAGCTACAAACTATTCCTTTATTACAGTACTTGCCTTCTATGTGCACACTGCAACTTGGGGGTTCGAAACTTGTATACTACACTAGATTTCTAGCTACTTATACTAAGACAACTGATAATTACAAATATCACTGCAGCCCCCAGGTAACTAGACTCCTATGCACACAGCCCGCTGCTGCTGCAGTCCTACTTGGCATCTGACTCGGTATTCCCAGAGGTGGTGTGGTTCCTATAGTGAGCTTGCTAAGGGTTTACAAGTGCTCGCTAGTCCCAAGTCTGAGGACATATCTCCTGACTGATGGCAGGTCATGCCACATCTAGCCCTGGCTCCTATTCAGTTATTCTTCCAGAAGAGATTCTCACTGGCAATGGGTCCTCTAAAAGGTAGCAACCGTGAAGGCACTTGTCATCCAATGGCCTACCTGCCAGTACTTGGCCAAAGTCCCTATTTAGACTTCACATTGGATTATCATCATATCTTATCTCTCACGTGGTTTCTGGACCGGTCTCCTCGGGTACAGTGCATCACTTTAATTTAGTGCATGCCAATCATTTTAATTGCAATCCATTTTATCTTTGGTTACAGGAGCGAGCTCTCTTGGTAGGTGCAACTACTAACATTCAAACAGGATTTATGAACTTCCTGTCAAGCTAGCCTGTCAAGTACAAGCTGTAACTAAGTTCTGGTTTGAGTCTGTCGCATCATGTGTCATTTAGACAGGTAGTATCATTATTCAGAGGTACTTATTATGTACATCCACTTAGTCCTTATGCCTGTTTCACTCCTTGTACTGTAGCACCATGTATATTCTCTAGATCACAAAATTACACATGTGGAATGGCTGCAGTCACAACAGTGGACATCACAAAGGCACTGGATGATGCAAAGCAAGATTGCACAGAGAGTGGTGATATGCATGATATGTATCCACCTGTAGATTCTGCAATTTTGTATAATAAAGAATATGCTGTACAAATCTATACTGTACTTGAATATACCAGAGCTATGATTGAGGCACTGGACTGCTAGCTACAGCTACAGCAGTGCAATATGGAATATACTAAAGGGGAATAGGACTTAGTAATAATATTTCTATGAATCTGACCTACTGTTACAATTTATTTACTTTTTACCCTTCAGACCTTCACATTGGCACCATATGCATCACACTCATGATGGTCACATCAACTTCTATAAATCTTCACCATCACCATCACTCATAGCTATTATTAGGACCATTATTTTAGTATATAAGTAGCATGCTCTCAGCTATAATACTCAGCTTCGAGCTAAAGTTTATCTATACTACTCTTCTCCCGATCCACTCATGATGAACTGAATGTTTAAGTCAGTACTCAGTCCATACCAGACATCCTGAGACTCTGTCCAACTCGGGTGTAACCCAGTATAGTCGCTCAGTTTACTCTAGTTTGGCCTACCTGGGGCTAGCCCTAACAATTAGCTTGAAGCTTCCCTACACCTTCTTCAAGTGCTAGCCACAGAAGAAACCCATGAACATCACACCCAACATAACCATGCTTGATCAGAACATCCTAATCGTCGTGCTGGTATCATCTGCTGCCATCCTAGGAATAGTCATCCTTGTTCTTGTCTTTTTCAGTGCCCAACTGAGGGCCTGGTATGCATGCACCAGACCAGGAAGGCAGGCAGCCTGACCAACCCTCTCCTTCCACTACAACCCACCCTATAATATCCTACTCGGACCCCTCCCCCCCCCATGGGCCTGCCAAACAATGATGTATCCAGGCAATACCAAGGTGGCCAACCTTCGGTTGGACCTCGACTCCAGGAGATGTCCCGAACGAACCAATGAATCCACTGAGCCCGATAACCCCATCACTGGACCTTCTGGGACTTAGCACTCCCTTTACAGCAGAAGAAGCACTCCCTCTCCAAGAACAAGAGAGGAGGACATTGCTGACCAGAGCATCTCCATTTCAGATGCTTTCACAGAGCTGTTGCTCAGAGAGAGCTGCACACTCCCACCAGACGAGTACCCATACAGGAACCCAACTCTCTGAAGAGGAATCCCCTCCAGTACAGCTTTGGAATCCCCTACTCCTGCAGAGACCATCTATCTTTCCTTGAGCCCAGAGCCTGGCCCTTCACAGCCACAACCCATTCTGTATCCCACCTCAGGATGACAAGCCGAGGTTGACGGACGAAGCGGGATTATATGGCCAACAAATAGTAATGACTCCATTGACGACACCAGATGAGCCTATGAGCTCAGAAGAGAAAGGTTACTGGTCACCTATGTCAGAAGGCACCTGCTGGAGCAGCAACACTGGGAGAGCGCCAGACAGTACAATGAGAGGCTATGAAGCATTAGCTGACACGAGATCCCCCACCCCCTCTGAGTCAAGGAACAGCTTGCCACATGGGAACTCGCAGAAAGCCCCTTCTATCTGGGAGCACCAGACAGAGTCTGGCCAGAGCTCTCCGACATACAGCGACTACGCCTCGGACAAAGGGCAGATGCCTGGGACCTTTGAAGATGGGACTATCGAGAAAAAGGAGGAACAAATGTGGGAATGGTCAGTCAGTACTGGGAATTCCTGGGAATCATCCAATCCCCAGGAGAGCTTCTTTGCGAAAGGGTGAATGGCCCATGACCAGGAAGACTCCTACCTCCCAATATCTTAGGATGAGTTTTGCTGGGAGGAACCAGAGTTGTAACCCATTCCTCAACCAGGGGCCGCTCCTCAACTCACTGCCCCAACAAACCAGGACACAGGGATACTACCCCTGGCCAACCACCAGCTGCCTCCTTGCCAGATCAGGAGAAGTGTCAGGATCAATCATGGTACATGAGTATAGAGAAGGTGGAAGAGTCCTGACCCAGAAGAAGTAAACGAAAGAAAGGCCAAGGCACACGAGAAACAAAGACAGATGGAGGAACTCATCCAGCAGGCACAAAGAGAGCTCAAGGAGCACAACACCTATTGGCAGATTCTGGAAAGAGAAGACAAGGGGAAAGCCTCAGAGGTTCCATGACAACCACCACCACCAGATGAAGAACAGGGCAGACCACCAATCCCACCACCAGGTCCCCCCTCCGGAGGACCACGATGGAACTACATTTCAGTCCCACAATGACTGCCCAAATACTCCAAAGACCCTCTGCCTCCTACTTCAAAGGACACACTGCAAATTGGTGGACGAACAAGCACATGGATTACTATGACAAGGGACTAGGCAGGTTCCGATACCCAGGGTGGCAGGCCTTCATGTGCTAGGTCCAGGACCAATTCATGGACCCCACGGTCGAAGAGGTCCACAAAATAAAGTTGCAGGACCTCCGAATGGAGAACAGTTTGGCGGTAAAGTATTTCCAGAAGCTAGAGGAAAAAGCCAATTTGGCCAACCTCAGCTTTGACACCAGACCATGACGCACACTAATCAAGGCCCTCAGACAAGGAATCCCCATGGACTATACCACCTTCATCACCAACATGGGGATGAACATTCCTGTTTACTATCAGCAGTGGAAGGAAAGGGTCATCACCATGTACGAGGAGCACATCAAGAATCAAGCCTACAACCATACTAACTACAGAGACCGATGCCCCGACAACCACCCAAACAATAATGCCAGCAGCAGGCAAAAAGCTGCTGGCACGACAAGCGGGTCAGGAGACAAGAAAACCCCTACCAGGATGACTTGGGGTGGCTAGGGCAGGCCAATGGATATAGACCAGATACAGTCAGAAGGGAGATGTTTTAATTGCCACCAGAAGGGGCACCTATCACAGGATTGTAAGGAACTGAGGAAGCTGAAGAGCTCAGGGAAAAGATGGAATGCGCAGGAGCTGCGAGCAATGCTCACCACTGCTGAGGAGGAAGAGAACAAGGCTGAGGAGAAGACACCCTCGACCTCAAAAGTGGAAGAGGTAAAAGACGAGGCCGACAAGTGAGTGATTCCACTTGTTTGGCTGGACTTTCTAAGAACCATGGTGCACACTCGTCTCTGACTGGTCGGACTTATAATACTCCTGTAGTTACGAAATGTTTACACCTGCATTCAAATATACCTGCTCCATTACCTTCTAAAACGACCACACCAAAAGAATCACAGAACCGTTACACTCTGCTAGCGGAGCTAGAAAAGGAAGAAAAAGATATAAAAACCCTGCCTTTATCCTCTCCCCTCTTACCCCCCTGGACCGAAACCTCATCCCATAGTCCAAAGGCCTCCAGTGATTCGAGAGCACCTGCGACCCCTGGAGTATCCACTCATGGCACAAGAATGCATCCAACTGCATCAGAGTCGAGCATTGCTCGTTTGCTGGATGTGAAAGAAACCACCATAAGGCAGGCCGCTTCACTGGAGAGAGGGCTTGGAGGAAGACAGGACAATGTCAAAGGCCTGGATGAAGAGTGGTGAAGACTCAAGGCATCAAGCTCTGATAACCAGGGCTGTAGGGAAGGGCCTCCCAAGGATCAGCATCCTGCACCAGCAACCGCAAGCACCCACGAGAAGGGCCAAACAGGGGCCTGCATGTCCCAACAGCCATGCACCACAATTGTTGAGATACCAGATGAGGATAACAACATGGCATATTGAATGTGGAAGGAGAAGCAGTGACAGGAGGAGGAAAGAGAAAGATGAAACCCCCTATCACCCCCGCTAAAGACCAGGTATGCATCCCTCCCCTGGGGCACACCTGGTTCAGACCCTTCGAGGTCAACTGGACTCTCTGGACAATCCAGGAAGCATGTACTGAGTCAGAAGCATGAGCTGCCCTCTCACTCTGGGTTCATCAGGACCAAGTTGGCAAAATCATTGCTGAACTCATCAATGAGCTCAAAATAGGAGGGGAGGTCACGAGAGAATAGCTCTATGAGCTCTGAGAACCCATACACTATATCCATCAAATGGAAGGAGCCTCATCATGGGACCTGATCCTGTCAATCATAATTGAGACCTTTGCTGACCGATGAACCTTCAAGACCAAAGGGCTTGTCGACAGTGGCTGCACCAGGAGCTCTATCAACCGAGCCTATGTGGAAAGACACTGATTGCTGACCAAGAGGGCCATGGCACCCATTCCTGTCTACAATGCAGATGGCTCCCAAAATAAGGCCGGAGATGTCACTGAGTTCATCAAGTTAAGAATGATGATCAGCGGCCATAGCGAGCGGATCAACCTTGCAGTCATGGACCTAGGAAAGAAGGACATATTCCTGGGCCATGACTGGTTAAAATGACACAACCCAGTTATCAACTGGAAGACCAGGAAGATCACATTCACCTACTGCCAATGCCACAAAAACCCCTTCCCTCTACCTGATGCTGACCCTGAAGACAGATGGGATGAAGAGCTGGAAGAAGGGGAGACCATCCTGGCTGTTGACATTCAACAGGCCCTAAAAATCTAGGCCATTCACCATGCAAACGACTTAGCTGCCCAGGCAAACGCTGGAAAGGAAAAGAAGTCATTCGAAGAAATGGTACCACTAGCATATCAAGAATTCAAGGATCTCTTCTTGAAGGAGAATTTCAATGAACTCCCAGAACAAAAGCCATGGGATCACATGATCAAACTAACCTCCAATGTGCAGTCAACCCTAGACTGTAAAGTCTACCCCCTCAATCGCCATAAACAGAAGGAGCTCAACAAATTCCTGGATGAAAATTTAGCCACAGGATGAATCCAACCTTCGAAGTCACCCTTTGCCTCCCCATTCTTCTTCGTCAAAAAGAAGGATGGCTCCCTTCATCCAGTCTAAGACTATAGAAAACTCAATGAAATGATGATAAAGAACCGATACCCCCTCCCACTCATCTCGGAACTGATGGACAAGCTCAAAGGCACGAAGTACTTCACAAAACTAGATGTTAGGTGGGGATATAATAACATGCAGATCAAAGAGGGAGACAAACAAAAAGCAGCATTCTGGACCAACCAGGGGCTCTTCGAGCTGACGGTAATGTTCTTTGGCCTCACCAACTTGCCAGTGACTTTCCAATGAATGATGAACAACATCTTCAAGGACTTAATTGCAGAAGGGAAAGTCACCATTTACCTTGATGATATCCTAATCTTCATGAAGGACCTCCAGGAGCACTGGGCCACTATAAGGCAAGTACTCCGAAGGCTAAGGAAACACAAACTATTCCTGAAAGCTGAGAAGTGCGAGTTCGAAGTACTGGAAACTGAATACTTGGGCATGATCATCAGCGAGGGAGCAATAAAAATAGACCCAGTCAAAGTCAAGGGGATCACCGACAAAAAAGAAGGAGCTACAATCATTCCTAGGTTTCACCAACTTCTACCAATGCTTCATCAAGAATTACTCCAAGATTGTTTGCCCCATGACCTAACTCACTGGGAATGCACCATGGACATGGGGTGCAGCCCAAAATCAGGTGTTCCAACAATTGAAGAAGCAGATGGCAGAAGACGTGATCCTGGCCATGCCAACCAAAGGAGGGAAGTTCTGAGTAGAAGCCGACTCAAGTGAGGGGGCAATAGGTGCAGTCCTTAGCCAGGAGCAGGAGGAGAGATGGAGGCTAGTGGCATTCCTGTCCAAAGCCCTTACCATCACAGAACAGAACTATGAGATTTACAACAAAGAGCTGTTAGCCATAATGCTCACTCTCGCAGAATGGTGCCATTACCTCATGGGTGTGGCCATCACCTTTGAGATCTGGACAGACCATCAGAACCTGCAGTACTTCCAGAAACCCCAGAAGCTCAATCACTGACAAGCACACTGGGTAACCGAACTCACAGAATACCATTTCACCCTTTTCCACAAGGCCAGCACTGCCAACAAGAAGGCCGACCTATTGAGCCAATAGGATGACCACAGCCAGGGCAAACAAGGCAACAAAGATATTGTTGTCCTGAAACTGGAGCACTTCTGGGCCATGATTATGCCCACTGACGAGGAAGTCCATATCAGAATCAGAAACACCACAAGGGATTATGGGAAATGAGACTAAGGGATTGCCGGATCCCTTAACCACGAACAGGGCATCACCGAAGCAGATGGACTCCTCTACTACGATAATCACATCTATGTCCCATGAGATCACACACTCTGTGGAGAAATCATAGCCTGCTCCCATGACCATATTACTGCTGGCCATCCAGGAATCGCCAAAACAAGAGAGCTCGTCCAAAGAGAGTTCTGGTGGCCAAAGCTCCACAAGGACATCGAAGCCTATGTCAAAGCATGTGAAACCTGTCAACAAACTAAAACAAGCATGCAGCCTAAAGCGGCCCCCCTCCACCCCAATGAGATCCCATCTGAACCTTGGACTCATATATCGGTAGACATGATAACCGATCTCCCTGACTCGAACAGATTCAATGTCATCCTAATGATCATTGACTGCTTCTCAAAAGAGATGGTCCTGATCACTTGCAACATAGAGCTAACTTCAGAAGGATATGCAAAAATACTCTGAGACCATGTATATGCCTGATATGGAATGCCTAAAACTGTCATCTTGGATCATGGGCCTCAATTCGTCTCCAACTTCATGAAGGACCTCTATAAATTACTTGACATAACCCCGAATGCATCCACAGCATTCCACCCACAAACCAATGGACAGACGGAAAGAGCAAATCAGGAAATTGAAAAGTACCTTCGTATTTTTGTCAACCATCTCCAAAATGACTGGAGTGAATGGCTCACAATCAGCACCTTCATTCACAATAATTGCACCCATTCAGCCACTGGCAAAAGCCCATTCATGGTCAACTATGGCCAAAACCCCAGAATTGTCCCAGATTCCCACCAACCCAACCCATTCACAAATCCCACCACCCAATCCTTCTCCGATAAAATGAGGAAGATCCACAACGAGGCAAAGGCCTCGCTCGAAGAAGCAGCAAGCAAAATGAAAACCCAGTACAATAGAAAGAAATGAGCTGCCATTGACTACAAGGTCGGTGCTCAAGTCTGGCTTGACAGCTCTCATCTTAGCCTACTCCACCTGAAGAAGAAGCTTGATGACAAGTGAGTTGGACCTTTCCTGATACTCAACAAGTATGGTGCATCCACATACAAACTGAAACTTCCACCACACTGGAAGATCCACCCAACCTTCAATGAGAAGCTCCTATCCCCATACACACCCCCCCCCGCCTTTCCCAACCAAGAACAACCCCCTCCACCACCCCCAGACTTGATCAAAGATGAGGACAAATATGAAGTCGAAGAAGTCCTAGATTACTGCACCAGGAAAGTTAGGGGAAAGAAAGGAGAGCTACCAGTGGTTGTTAATGACTACTACGTCAAATGGAAGGGATGGACTTGTGAACACAATAGCTGGGTGTGAGAAAAGGAGATGCAGAATGCAAAGGGGGCAATCAAAGACTACAAAAAGAAGGCCAAATGTATGGGCCAACTCATGGTAGCATATGCAGTCACCATTGAGGAAGAAAAATACAAAGTCAAGATCATCAAATTTGCGACAATGATCCTAGACCACAAGTACAACAACGATAGGACAGTCCACATAAGGCCCAAGCTCATGATGGAAACCAACAATGGGTCAAAAACCCAGAAGCTGGTCATGATCGCAAAAGATGGGAGAGACTCATAAAAACTTACTGGGAAAATGAACTCAGCAAGGAGGAAGTCGATCCCAAATGCACACAAGAGCCCTAATGGCAGTCAGGACAACTGCCTTAACAAGAGGGGAATGTTACGATTTATTTACTTATTACCCTTCAGACCTTCACATTGGCACCATATGTATCACACTCGCAATGGTCACATCAACTTCTATAAATCTTCACCTTCACCATCACCATCGCCCATAGCTATTATTAGGACCATCATTTTAGTATATAAGTAGCATGCTCTCAGCTGTAATACTCAGCTTTGAGCTAAAGTTTATCTATACTACTCTTCTCTCGATCCACTCGTGATGAACTGAACATTTAAGCCAGTACTCGGTGAAGAGATGTCTGCATGCACAAAGCTAGAAATGCAACAGTGTCGAAGACACTGATCACACCCACACCTAACACTACACACACAAACACACTCTTTAGTTCGTGAGGGGATTCTAATGCGATGAAAGTAGCAAACTAATACAACTAGATTCTTGATATCTCTAAGATACACATGAAGCGATAGCACTTGTCTCATATCTAGACTTTACTAAGTCCAAGGGTTTTATCTAAACAAGAGGAGTGATGTTTGTCACTTGGCCTCAAGGCAAAAGGGCTTTCCAAACACTCTAAACACCAATAGACGTAACCACAACTCTCTAGCAATCGTGCACAACTCAAATAGTCACCAAACAAAACCACTAAACCTCAACACAACACTTAACACCTTGTGCGCTAAACTGTAACCTTCACAAACATGTGGAGGAGCATCTACACTGACACAAAACTCCCAGAACTTCCACAAGAGCCACAGGGTTTGAACCTATGCACTCCAGAGAAACCCTGTCCGACAAGCCAAAGGGTTTGAACCTTTGCCAACCTGCGGAAATAACACAGAAGAGCGAGCACTAATTAGAGCAAAGGGTTTGAACCTCTGCCACCTGTAATGCCTCACATCACACAAATGCCCTCAAGAACTCAAAAGGGTGACCTTCAGGACACTGTACTCTCATTCTTTCACAGAGCGCAAGTCAAACCAAAACCAAAACTACTGCACAAAGTGCCACACCACTTTCTTATCCAAGCATGCAACTTAATTCACACAATAAGTATCTGATATGGGTTGTATTCTCTCTCAAAGCTACAAACTGCTCCAAGTGCTTGAGCACACAGCTGATCTGCTTTGCACCGTTACACCAGGGGTCCGAAACTTGTACACTATTTCTATGCTACTGTATTTATACATTATGTGCTCTACAAATTAATACAACCGGTTTTAGTACTATTTCATGCTCGGAGCTCAATTGTCTGCATCCCACATGTTCCACTTGAGCATGCCATCTCGTAGCACATTGGTCAGAAGGTTGATTAAGACCCAGACTCATATCGCACACATGGTTGTAATGTCGGTTAGCACTGTGCACAGCACGTAACCTGCCACATGTTATGTTAGACCCAAGTCTCACGTGATCCAAACAAGCGCAAACCCTGAGTCATATACCGGTGAACACCGATGACTAGAGTAGAGCTGTGACGATGGACTCGTTAAGGCATGGCACTAGGTGCTAGTCGTTGAGAGAGTAAGAATTGATATAGATAAACTATAGCTCGAAGCTGAGCTATTACAGCGAGAGTCATGCTACTTATATACTAAAGTCTGTGTACTAATAATAGGTCCATCGGTAAGCGGCAACGAGTGAACAACGAGTTAATGACAATAAGGCGAACGGTAACCTTGTGGTGGAGGTGAGCCGTAGTAGAGGGACGGTAGTCGACTGTTATAGTCGTGGGTTTGGTGCGGCGATATGGTGATAAGATTGACGAAGATAGGCGCTTGGGCGCTTAGATGAGGAAAATCTGGAAAAGGGTGAATAAATCGTAACATTGCCCCCTCGTTAAGGCAGTCGTCCCGACTGCCATTAAGGTTTGTTCCCGGGGGTGTTGTGTTGATGTAGAATTTCCCAATATTCGGCATATTTGTCGTAGTCTGAGGTTACGATTTTGGCTATTTCTACGCGTCCGGCGTGCTGGACGCGCTGTTCATAGTCTTCTATCGCTTCTTGGGCGTGTTCCATTTCCGTTTCTCGTACCCACGAGTTATGTTCTCTTGTCCATCCTTTCCATTTGACTAGGTAATCTGTTGTTGTTTTGGATTTTTGTCCCTTCTTTCCTCGTATTCGGCGTGTTCTGGAGTCTAGGACTTCCTCAATTTCGTATTCCTCTTCGTTTTCGATCAGATCTGGAGGAGGTGGTGGTGGGACTTCTTGGTTTGGGAATGCTGGTGGTACGAACGGTGAGAGTAGTTTTTCATTGAAGGTGGGATGGATCTTCCAATGTGGTGGGAGTTTGAGCTTGTATGCTGCCGCCCCGATTTTGTTCTGGACTAGGAAAGGGCCGACGCGTTTGTCGTCCAATTTCTTCTTGGGTCGTGGCAGGTTTAGGTTGCGCGTGTCTAGCCAGACTCTGTCCCCGATATTATACCCGTGTGCCGGTTTGGTCTTCTTGTCGTATTGTTTTTTCATTGCGGCGGCAGCGTCTTTGAGAGCCTTTTGCGTCTCCTGATGGATCTTCATCATTGTAGCGGAAAAGCCTTGAGCGCTGGGGTTGTTAAAGGGGGTGTCTCGAATTGATTCTGGTAAGAGTCGGGGGTGCATTCCGTGGTTGATGAAGAATGGTGATTTGCCAGTGGCCGAATGGACCCGGTTGTTGTGGGAGAATGCGACTAGGGGTAGCCATTCTGCCCAGTCTTCCTGTCGATAGTCTACGAAGATTCTGAGATACTTGATAATCTCTTGGTTGGCCCGTTCTGTCTGACCATCTGTTTGGGGGTGAAATGCCGTGGAGGCATTCTGAGTGATGTCCAGCATCTTGTAGAGGTCTTTCATAAATCTCGAGACGAAGTTGGGCCCTCTGTCTGAGATTACGTGGGTCGGCATCCCGTGTTTGGCGTATACCTGGTCTCTGAGTATTCTCGCCCATCCTTCTGAGGAGAGTTCCACGTTGCAGGCGATTGGTACTATCTCTTTCGAGAATCGGTCTACGATTACGAGGAGAGCGTCGTGTCCGCTCGATTCAGGTAATCCCGTGACCATGTCTACTGAAATGTGGGACCATGGTTCGCTAGGGATTGCGTTTGGATTAAGTGGGGCTGCTTTTGGCTGGGTGTCGGTTTTTGTTCGTTGGCACGTTTCGCATCCTTTGACGTATGTTTCTACATCCTTGCATAGTTTTGGCCACCAGTAGGTCCTTTGGACGAGTTCCGTGGTTTTTGCTACCCCGGGATGTCCGGCGGTGATGTGGTCGTGGCTCATCGCGATCACAGTGCCCCTTAGTTCTGCATCCTTCGGGATGTAGACTCGACCATCATACATTAGGATGTTGGTGTTTCCTCCTTTGGGACCGTCCTCGTAGACTCCCCTGTCGTGGATGAAGGAGTCGTGGACACTGGCGTCTAGGTTTTCGTTCCTTTTGAGTAAGTTGAGGATGCGAGAATGGAGTTCTTCGTGGGTGGGCATGATCATTGCCCGGAAATGTTCTGGATTGAGGATGATGATCTCGTCGTTGTCATCCCGTCCTTGGTTGTGGTCTTCTCTGCGAGAGAGTAGGTCCGCCTTTTTGTTGAGGGTACCGGGTTTGTGATGGAGGGTGAAGTGGTATTCGGCTAGTTCGGTCACCCATCGGGCCTGGCGCCGGTTGAGTTTCTGAGGCTTTCTGAAATATTGGAGGTTTTGGTGGTCCGTCCAGATTTCCACGTCGTCTGCGGCCCCCATCAGGTAGTGTCTCCATTCGGCGAGGGTGAGCATTATGGCGAGGAGTTCCTTGTCGTAGATTTCATAGTTTCGCTCGGTTTCGGTGAGCGCTTTTGACATGAATGCTACTGGCCTCCATTTTCCGTTGTGCTCTTGGCTGAGGACGGCGCCGATTGCTCCTTCGCTGGCATCTGCTTCTACCCTAAATCTCCCTTCCTGCGTCGGGATGGTGAGGAGTACGTCCTCCGACATTTGTCTCTTTATCTGCTGGAAGGCTTGGTTCTGTGCGGCTCCCCAGGTCCAGGGGGCATTCCCACAGAGTTGAGTGAGGGGTCGGACAATTTTGGAATAGTCCCTTATGAACTTTCGATAGAAGTTGGTGAACCCTAGGAATGATTGTAGCGCCTTTTTCTTTGTCGGGGTCGGCCATTCCGCAATTCCTTTTACCTTTATCGGGTCCATTCGGACTGTGCCTTCGCTGATGATTACTCCGAGGTATTCGGTCTCTAGTACCTCGAACTCGCATTTCTCTGCCTTGAGATACAGCTTGTGTTCTCGGAGGCGCTGGAGGACCATCTTGACAATTCGTCGGTGTTCTGATAGGTTTTTTGTAAAGATCAAGATGTCGTCGAGGTAAATCGTGACCTTCCCGGTCTCGATTAAGTCCTTGAAAATGTCGTTCATCATCCATTGGAATGTAGCAGGAGAGTTGGTGAGCCCAAAGAACATTATGGTGGGCTCGAAGAGTCCGCGATTTGTGCGGAATGCTGCCTTTTCCTCGTCTCCTTCTTTGATCCGGACATTGTTATATCCCCACCGTACGTCTAGTTTGGTGAAGTACTTGGCGCCTTGAAGGCGGTCGATTAGCTCCGTGATGAGAGGTAGCGGATATCGGTTCTTAATCGTCATCTCGTTGAGTTTTCGGTAGTCCTGAACGGGACGAAGAGTGCCATCCTTCTTTTTTACGAAGAAGAATGGTGAGGCGAAGGGTGACTTGGAGGGACGGATCCGTCCCGATTCTAGGTTTTCGTCGAGGAATTTGTCGAGTTGTTCCTGCTCGTTTCGATTCAGGGGATATACTTTACAGTCAAGCGTGGAAGTGGCGTTGGGGATGAGTTCTATCGCGTGGTCCCAGGTCTTGCGCTCCGGGAGTTCGTCGAAGTTCTCTTTCGAGAATATGTCTCGGAACGAGCGGTAATGTTCTGGTACCAGTTCTTCAAAGGTTTTTCTTGGCTTTCCTTCGTTGGCCTTCGTGGCTAGGTCGTTTGCGTGGTGTACGGCGCGAATTAGGATTTCTTCTTGCATGTTGACTGCGAGGATACTTTCCCCTTCCTCCAGTTCTTCGTCCCATGGGTCTTCGGGGTCAGAGTCCGGGAGTGGTAGACGATTTTTCTGACACTGGCACCTCCCGAATATAAGAGTCCCGGTCTTCCAGTTGACTATTGGGTTGTGCCGTTTCAACCAGTCATGTCCAAGATAGACCTCCTTCGTACCGAGGTCGGTTACGGCGAGGTCAATCCTTTCCATGTGTCCTCCAATGCTCATGCGGAGTTCTACGAATTCTGTGATGTCTCCGGCTTTGTTTCGAGTTCCGTCTGCATTGTAGACGGGAATTGGGACCGCGGCCCTTCTAGTGTCCAGGTTATGTTGACGGACGAGTTTTTGATCAATAGAACTGCCCGTACACCCGCTGTTGATCAATGCTTTTACTGAGAGGGCGAGGGTACCGGAACAAGGTTCTAGTCTTGCGGCGACCGTCAGGTCTTTGCTGCGTTTTGTGGCAGTGGCGCAGATGTATCGAATTGGTTTTTGAAGTTTGTATATACGTTCCCTTGCTCGCTCTCCTCCTTCCTTGAGCTCTGCGAGTAATTCCGGGGTGCATTCGGCCTCTCTCCCTTTATGAATCCAGAGTGCGAGGATGGCGTTCGCCTGACTAGGCGTATGCGCTTCTTGGATCGCTCTCAGGGTCCATTCGGCGGAGAAGGGTCGATACCACCTGTTGTCCGGGGGTATTGTGTCTTGAAGTCGTTTTTCTCCCTCCGTTGGGACGGGTAGAGAAGCGTGCTTCTCGACTTCTTTGGTGAGCCATCTTTGGTACGAAGTGTCGTCCTCCTCGTTGGGTACTTCAACCATGGTGGTGCGCGGCGGTCGGGGCGTCTCTCGCCCTGTTCGGCTCTTCGAATCCTTGTGAGCGTTTGAGTGTATAGGGTCGTCACCCTCGTCTTTCTGCCGCTCTTCACTGACTATACAAGCAGGGGGTGTCGTGCTCCCGTTTACATCGCAAGTCGAGGGCGCAACGCTCGCAGGCGTCGTCTGAGGTGCGGGTCGTGATCGTCGCGTGCTTGTCGCATGGTCCGTACCCTCAACTGGTCCCAAGGGCGATGCAGGGCGAGGGCTAGTCCCCCTCACGGTGGCGGTAATGGCGGTGCCTCGGGCGTCAGCTCGTCGGTCCTGGGCGCTTACTCGTGTCCTTGAACTCGCGCGCTTGTGGCTTGAGCCAGGCGCCTTTCGGACTGGTCCGGTGGCCACCTTAGCAAGCGGACTTGGGGGATTCTCTATCCCTTGTTCGGCCCCCTTCGTCCTGGTGGGCGCTTGAGAGGGCATCTCCTCGTTGTCGGTGAGGAGAGCATATCGGTTCGATTCTTTTCTTACTGGTTTTGTGGTGGAAGGTGCTAAAGTTGGTATATTTGAATGCGCGTAAATATCGGTGACTACAGAAGTACTATAAGTCCAACCACCAGGGAGCGAGTGCGTACCAGAAGAATGTCCTTTGGCCAGCCGAGTGGAATCGATCACTCGCTGGCCTCGTCTTTTACCTCCTCGAGCCCTGAGGTCGTCTTCTCCTCGGGCCCTTTCTCCAACTCCTGCAACATCGTGCGTAGCTCTGCTTTTGTAAACCTTCCCCTAGCGTCCTGTCGTCGTGGCTTCTTCGGCTTTGGGCATTCCTAGGACATATGACCCTTTTCTCCGCAGTTGAAGCATCGACCCTCCTTTCTGAGGCGGTCTATCTCCATTGCTTGTCCGCAGCCTCCGTACATTACCCCGGTGCTCGTCTTCTTGTCACCGCTCTGGCTCTGGCTGCCCTGGGTTGTCGGTGGCGAACTTGTCGCGCCGGTGGGTTTGGTTTGTCCACCGGCGGGGTGGTTCTGGGGGCGCTTGTCCTTTTTTGGATTGTGACCGTATTGGAGTCCGATTGTCTGGTCGAAGACTCGCTTTCTGGTGCGATTCTCGTACATTTTGGTTACTCGGGCCTTCCACTGTTGGTAATCTCCGGGGGTATTTTCGCCGTCTGCGATTGCGCGGGCATAAGATTCTGGGATTCCGATCTGGACGGCACTGCAGAGAGTTCCTCGGATGCTTTCATCCGTGAGTCGTCCGGCGAGTTTCGCTTGGTGTTCCAGTTCCTGGAAATAGTCCTCTGCTGTGTCGCTCCCCATTCGGAGTTCGAACATGTTTCTTTCATGGACCTGCTCTATGGCGTGGTCCTTGAACCGAGCGGTTAGCATGTCGACGAATTCCTCCCACGAGGGGTATCGGAAATGTCGCTCTATCGGGTCCCAGAGCTCTGGCCTCTTGTGGGTCCACCAATCTTTGGCGGTTCCTTCGAAGTAGGATGCTGCGAAGGTGATTCTTTGGGATTCTTCCTGGAAGAAAGGGAGGAAGGTTTCGAAGTAGGCTAGATTATCTCCGACGAAGCGGAGGATATCGTCATGTGCTCCACTAAACGGGCGTGGAGTGGCGATTAGTGTGGGTTTTACCCCGAAGTAGGGGGCGTTGGGCAGTCCTATTCCCACTGGGGGATTGCGCGGCGCGTATGGCCAGTCTGGGTGTCTTGGAATTGAATAATGGTCGTCCCTGTCGTGTACGGGGCGTAATTCGTTAGGGATGGGGGCTGCGGCTGGTGTGACTGGTGGTTGGGCGGGGCCGCCAGGGGGCATTCCGGGTCTTCCTCTTGCGTCGTCGTCTGGGTTGTCTGGGAGGAACCCGTGGAGGTTGGTGTAGTCGTCGTTCCTGATGATTGCGTCTACAACGGCTTGCCGGGCCTGTTGTAGCTCTTCTCTTCGCCTCGCCATTTCTGCGCGGTGTTCTCCTATTCACGCCCGTCATTCTTCTTCGTTGATCGGTTGGCCTGGGCCTGGTGGGTTCCGTGGCGGTGGTTGTTGTGGTGGCGCGGTGCCTTCCATTTCATCTTCCCTTGCCGCGCCAAAGAGTCGGCTCGTGGTGGGATAGGGGTAGTACCCTTGTTTTCTGGTTCGGGCCGGTGGCGAGTCCGGCATTTGGGTCGGCCATTGCGGTTCTGGGTAGTGGGCGGCGAAGGGGTTCATTTGCGGGTTATACATGTTTCTACTAATTTGCGTCTCGATAGGCCCGACGTGTTCGGCGGGCTTGTTCATTTGCCCAAACGAACCGAAGGTACCCATCTCCCCTCCTCTCTGCGCGGTGTTCCAACTCGTGAAGTCTGTGGGAGAGTTCGTCATCCCTATCATTGCTCCTGCCTCTCATGCTCCTCCTGTTGATGAGCGGGCCCAATTCGGGTGGATGGAGGGTTCGGCCTGCATTGGCCCGAAGGAAAAGTCCGAGCTCCTCCCCACTTGTTCCTGGGGGTAGGTGCGCATGGGCGATGGAGAAAGCCATCGGTCCATGGTCGAGGGGAATGCGGGCTCGTTGTTCCACATCCTCCCTTCGGAGGGTCCAGGCCTCGATTCTGACGGGGCCGAGTAGGTCGCGGTCGACTGGTCCAAGTTCTGGCCATAGACGATCTGGGCTCCAACGGTTGAAGAGCTCGTGATCGATGCGCTCGAGCCACTCGGGTTCGTGGGCGTCCTGGATGGGGACCAGTCGAGCGGGCTCAGGCGCTCGAATTCTGATCGCCTCGGGGTTTCGGAACGGGGCGAGTATGTCGGGCTCTGAGGAATCGGGGTCGGTGTCCTCTGCGGGTCCATTACTGGGCCCCTTGTTCGCTCTTGCGGGAATTCGTACCCTTCTACCAGAGGTGGGTCGTTCCACCCTTGGTTGGGCTGGGGCGTAGGCCGGGGGTGGGGTCGGGCTACGGAACCTAGTCCGAAGCTCCCTCCCGTATTCTTCGGCCGCGGAGGACCGCCTTGGCTCTGGCTCAGCCATGGGGGCATCTGAGGGCCCTGGAGTGGGTGCGCGAATGGGTGCGCATACTGTCCCCTCGCGTAGGGGAAACTCGTCTGAGGAATTGCTACCACTGGCGTAGGGGGTGCTTCGCCTCCTTGCATGCTGGGTCTGCGGTTGATCGGGCTCGTTCTCGGGGTAGGCCCCCGGCGGGGTCCTGGCGGTGGTGTTTGGCTGGTAGTGGAAGGGGGGAATCCTCCTGGCGGCCCTTGGCTCGCCTCCGACGAGGATTCTGTTTCTGTGGAGATATTCATGAATTCGGTCGTACTGATCGTAGACCGTGAGGGCGGTGAAGAGAACGATGAGGAACACAGCCGGCAGGGCTACGCCTAGTTCGATGGTCTGTTTCTTTGTTAAGTCGGGAGTCATAGGTTTGGTTCGTCGTGGCTAGCACTGAGGAACCGTAGGGAAGCTTCGAGCTAACTGTTAGACCCAAGTCTCACGTGATCCAAACAAGCGCAAACCCTGAGTCATATACCGGTGAACACCGATGACTAGAGTAGAGCTGTGACGATGGACTCGTTAAGGCGTGGCACTAGGTGCTAGTCGTTGAGAGAGTAAGAATTGATATAGATAAACTATAGCTCGAAGCTGAGCTATTACAGCGAGAGTCGTGCTACTTATATACTAAAGTCTGTGTACTAATAATAGGTCCATCGGTAAGCGGCAACGAGTGAACAACGAGTTAATGACAATAAGGCGAACGGTAACCTTGTGGTGGAGGTGAGCCGTAGTAGAGGGACGGTAGTCGACTGTTATAGTCGTGGGTTTGGTGCGGCGATATGGTGATAAGATTGACGAAGATAGGCGCTTGGGCGCTTAGATGAGGAAAATCTGGAAAAGGGTGAATAAATCGTAACATGTTATCTCCTCTGAGCTCCCACCTATCAGGATCCACTTTGCCTGTATTCTTTGATTGTCTTCCAGTTGGCAAGGTGACTTTCTTGATGTCTAGACCTCATGCGCTTTGGCCGAAGTGTAGTATCTTGGTTTTATCTGGACTTAGGCTTTTCATTTTATGATGCGCACAAGTTGCTGGATGATCCATGCCTTGCGCATCATAGATCAATGTCTCTTGTAGTTCATTTACAGTGCACATGTATTCAATTATCCTTTTAGAGTACATGCGCCACTTCATTTCAGTGCAGCTAGTATTGAACACTGGGCTCTCATACTTAGGATGACCATATCTCATATCTCCCTAAGTTAGAGCATGCACTCTACCAATAGTCACTTTGAATAGGCATGGTATTATGTTTATTTCATTGCTTTCTTCTCTAATCTCTCTTATCTCAGTGGCAGGGCTTCCCAGCTTGTGTATAATGTTATAAAATGCGAAATTACATGTGTAAATGCCTAGCAGGCATGTCATCGGTCCATACCAGACGTCCTGAGACTCTGTCCTACTCAGGTGTAACCCGGTATAGTTGCTCAGTTTACTCTAGTTTGGCCTACCCGGGGCTAGCCCTAACACCTACCAGCCTGATATATGCCATAGAATCAACATAGAAGTCCTAGTTGCACACAGGCCAGTAAACCAGAAGTAAAGAAAGAAGAAAAAACTGAATATTCAAGACTAGTCCTGCATAGCTGACCTCTGGGGAGGAATAGCCAGCTCTACCAGTGATGTCCTAGAAAGAATAAGCCCTGTGAGCCATGAGGCTCACATCAGTGATCAGAATATACAAATTACTGATTGATCGGCCGGGAATATTCTGCTCGATCACTGGTGTGAAAGGAAGATAGAGATACATATGTGAAAGATCTGTGCTTCTGTAACGATCATGCCGCGGACTCCACGGACCACGTCCATCATCCTCTCCACCGGCTCCAAGTCAATCATCGGAATCCATCGGATTCCGAATCCCGGTTTCTATCTCATATTTCATATCTCTATTTCATTTACTTATTTCACATATTCATTTATCACACCTAGAACCCGTCACGGTAGCGAGTAGGTGTTATATCGGAGTCCACGGAATACTCAACTCCTCTAGATACAGAACATTCCAGATCACGTCACCCTAGCCATACCTACACTATTCCAGACCCCGACCCATCAGACTCCGTCTTAGTATATAAGCTGTACATTTAGTAGTACATACCTCAGTTCGAATATCAACTTGGTTTAGCCCAATAACTCTCGTCCTCACTCTTCGGCCTTCAAGCCATAATCCACCTCTCTACATCCGCGGACTCCGATAGCCGTTGGACTTAACCTTTGATCCTAGAGATCATAATCCCGCGGACTTCGTCTGTAATCCTTCTTTGGGCTTCGACCCAAGGGTGACGTTGCTAATAGCTTTGCCAAGCCCCACGCACTCCGCGGAATCCACGGCATGCATTCCTCTCTCTTCATCCTATTGGCACGATCCTAACAGCTTCTGGATTCTGGTAATAAGTATCATTTTATACATGTTTGCAGTTTTGCATCGAAATACAAGTCATAGTATTAGAAGACCACAGGAATAACCACTTTCTCAAGGCTTAAATAAATATCCTGGCGAGTACCTTTACAGGTCTGCATGCACTTGAAATAGATGATTCAGAAGTAGAAAATCTGAAATAATTAGTACACAGTTCTCTTGAGTCATCAAACTGGAGAGGTTCATGAAAAGGTTGCCAAGAAGCTCAAGCAAGCCCACTTTCCCATGGGAGATGCCTTTGAACCTCAGGTGTAGGCAACCTGTGAATTGGCATCCCTCCAGTGGTAAGTTGTTCACCATCAAGGTGTCCACCGCTGACAATATACTCGTAGCGAGGCAGGAGTGATGCATTGTTGTTGCCATTAGTATCTCCACTGGCAGTGTCTATCCAACCCACATCATTTTCCCACTGAGGTCTGCTTTCACCATAGGCCATACACGATGAGGAGGGGTGCGCATCTCCCAATGATGCATTTGGAATTGTAGATCCTGCAGCTACTGAGGCACTTCTTACTACCTTTGGCATACAGTGAGAGGTGGCTTCCATCACAGTGTATGCAGTAGGGATAGGTGTATTTGAGTGAGATATCATGAATGGGGAGTGCTGATGGCAACTGGTATAGGAATTTGTGTTCATGTCAGTATGTCCTGGTTGGGTGCGATTTTGACGTTGCTTAAGGAACCATATGATTAGGCAAAGGGAGATGACCATGATTGCTCCAACAACTCCTCCGACGATGGCACCTATGGAGGTATAATGAGCGGAAGATGAAGTTCCAACCGATTGTGATACTACCGCGGTAGTAGACTGGGTGACAGAGATGGAGGGGGAGGAGGATGTTCCAGACATCAATGTCAGGGACTCTGTAGCACTTGTAACGCTGTCATCTTCAACTTGAAGTTCAAATCTGTCCAGCATTAACTGCGAATTTCCCCTTGGATCGGGTTGATTTTTTAGGATGATCTTGTGTATTCCTAGCTGATCGAAGGTTTTAGAGTAC
This sequence comes from Armillaria novae-zelandiae, assembly GCA_030435655.1. NCBI lineage: Eukaryota > Fungi > Basidiomycota > Agaricomycetes > Agaricales > Physalacriaceae > Armillaria > Armillaria novae-zelandiae. Next base: position 26,624 of record JAUEPR010000204.1, read on the forward strand.
AGGATGACCTTCATGTATGGTGAGAATGATAATGCAAATTGATGGATGTTCAAACTCACCGGAGGATTTTTACCATCATCACTACTGTTGACAGCATCAATGATGTCGAAGTTGGGATTTTGGGGATCACAGTCAACACATATTGCATACAACGCCCCACAGCAGTGGCATAAACCGTAGTAGTAGAAGGCATTAGCTTTTGCTGAAAAATAAAGTAAATGCCATTTCCCAAGAGTTATATTGTCGCAAAGTCTCACAAGGAAAAGTGAACGTGACATTGGCTGTCAGGTTGACTGTCCAAGACAGCATCCCGATTTGATTGACGTTAGAAATGTTGTAGTCAGCAAATTTCCATGACCCTGCTTTTTTGAAGACTGCGAGTCTGTCATCATAAGAAGAGTTACTATAGCTGACCATAGTACACTGGTATTGCAAACTTCTCAGGTAAGGGGAAAGCCAAGTGTAAGGGGTGTGATGGGGATGAATAGAGATACCTTTAGAAACAGCACGCAGTATCCTTGTGTTAAATAGTATAGACTTAGGATCGTGATTGCAATCAGGGACAAGTAAATGATGTAAACATAGATCATAAGTCATGACCAAAGTGTTACACTCAAGAAACTGTTCGCTGAGCTTTGCAGCTCAGGACTCAACAAAAGTTTTAAAGTACCAACGGATTCTCTACAGGTCCCACAACAAGTAGGCTTAAAGCGAGAAATTTGGAATTTAAAAATAGAAATCTTGCTATAGACCGTCTGCTGTAATTGATGGAGAGAGAGAGAGGAGAAGTGATGGAATTCAATTCGGATCTGTAATTAAATTTCTCTTCTGCTACCGTCACCACGCCTACGCATGTACCCCTTCGGCATGGAGAGCAGTACACCAGTAATATTACTCATTGTCAGGTGGGAGTCTTACGGTATTCCTTGGGAGATGAAGATTTTTACCAACTTCTCTCTATAGATTGATTTTTTTGGTGCTCCCGGTATAAAGGCTGCATATCACAGATGCTTCTGCAGCACCGCCCGAAGAAGAATTTCTTTCATAAAGAAGGCAGAGCCTCCACCATCACCGTATTTATTTAGAGCTGTGAGTAACGGTAGATGAATAGAGGGCGGGCAACAATCACTATTAAGTACAACAGGGCGCCTGCAGTACTGTTCCCGACCCTCAACGCCACTGCATTCACCCTGGTTGGTCACAATTCCGATTGGCCAACTTCTGTTGTTTTGGGTTCACATGCTCGCATGCTTTTCCATTTGTTTCAGCCCACATTTTACTTGGAATTAACGTGGAGAACATTTGCTATCGAACATCTCAGAAGGTCTCCCTGTATCTTATCGGCCAAAGATCCGACATAGCAGATGCTCCAGGACCATTAAGGTAACCAACAAATATGTACTTCTTGGATTTTGCTTAGAGTTTTGAGAGATTCTTTCCTTCGACAAGTACTTATTCATCAGAACCAAACTCTCGGAGGTGAGAAACATCTGATGTTTCTCCTGTCCAGGCTTCATCGGGTGTTTCTTCTTCTAGGGCTCGTGTCAGTGCCATATCACGAATATAGGTTTCAAACAGACATTCAGGAGAGCCTCGGCTTGCAGGGACATCTTGGATTTGAGAAGGACTAGGAACCATTGATCGAAATAACGGGATCATTCCGTTGTTTTTGACATAAATGCCGCTGCGATGGCGTCTGTATAAGAGCAGTAGACAAGGAAATGGACTTTGGACTTTATTCATTTACTTGCACCAGCTGCTCCGAGATTGTATGGGTTGGATACAAGTTTGTGGGGCAAGAAGCAATCGGTCGTGTGTCTGCATACTGCCAAGGTAGTTCTCTGCAGGGTTACAAACGGAAGGTCGTTAATATCTAAGCCCCCGGATCGATATCCGCATCAGCATCAAGCTCGTAGTTCATAGAATTCCAAATACGTGTTGCACTGCACTGACGAAGGCTAGACCTCGACATTGATTTAAAACTGAATAGATTACGATGTGCCATGCACAAGGAGGTAAGTTTTATGATCAGTGCTTCAGAAACGTAAGGACTTCCGTACAACAGCAGGAGTAATGATAATCGGCTGCTCCGGGACTGAACAATCCTGTACCATCTTATGCGCCGCTCATAGTGAATTATAATGAATTATCGCCAATACTACTTAGAACAACATTGAAGACGCTTGCTCCTCTCAAATGAGATGTCAACAAGATCGCGGAAAGAGAAGAGACGCGGAAAACCATGGACAGGAAATAGCAGGAAATCGATTGATGATTGATGTGAAAACGAACGCCTCAATGAAAAGTTTAGACCTGTTCAAGTCCGAGACAACGGTAACGTAAAGATACCTAACTATTCAATTTACTGTACCTTTGTATCCAACGTCACGTCTAATCCTTGAGCCCTATAGACATCAAGAGCCGAAAGGACTGTGATACGCTCCACCTCGTCTTCATCCGGCCGATCCGAGTTCTCTGTATCAAGGAATCGGCATAGATTGACCTCATGTAAGCGGCGAACAGGAGGAGATTGAGCATGGGCAAGCGTCCATCGGGACTCCACCATGTCAACAAATATCTGCACATTAAACGACATCACACCACTGATATGCAAGGTATGCAGCCGAGGGACTAAAGGCGTGGTGCCGTCAACCCTCAACGTCAGCTGGAGGAGCGTCTCGTCGCTAACTGCACTATCGTCTATGTCCGTGAGGCGAATGTCTTCGAGTGTTGAGCACGTCTTTAGTACTTGAAGGAGATCCTCCCTAAGGACACATCCGTGGGTGAAATGAAGGGTGGTGATATGCGGTGGTCCCGAGCGTTCGAGAAGGTCACAGATGGCAGTGAACGTTTCCTCGCTGTCACGCTGAGTGTAATTTTGGCAGCATACTACCTGAAGCTGCATAAGGGCAGGAGTGACAAGGTCGTCAAGCAGTTCCTTTAGAGGCGTGTGGGTATCGAAACCCCATGATGAGAGGGCTAGCACACGAAGGTCAGAACAGACCACTGGAAGTGCTTCCCCGGTCCAATCACCCTCGGGAGTTCCAAGTTCGAGGCGCAGATGACACTCTGTTAGCTGGGTGAGCCTTTGCATGACCAGGAGACAGGTCTGTGGGCTAGGCCCAGACGGGTGTTCAGAGTATAATGCGCTATCGCTGGTAAAAGTCGTAATCTGTGTCCAAGGAAGTTGAAAGTGAAACAAAGGTGCTACCACGTCAACGACGTGTATAGAACGAAGGTTCGGACAACGGAATAAATCTAATCCTTGGTACTTTTCCATAGCTCCGAGGTCGGTGGGGAATATGCACAACTCGTTGAGCGAGGGCAGAGTTATATGCAATGAAGCAATATCTGAGATTATCTGAGCAGGGAGATACAAGTGGAGATTCTGTATGCGTGTGGAAAATGAAAACAGGATGATGGCGATTGCTGTCGGTAGTTTGATAATTGAAGAATGATCGTGATCATTCAATATACATACTGATAAGAGCTGGTTCCGCGAGCGATCCAATTGCGTACCGAGTAAACGGCTGTATGCAATACCTCGAGCAGTGTTGTCAAAATTATCATCGGTGATAACGATGTTGATGGAGGACCACAGCTCCGGAAAAGACGTCACCACCATATTCCACGGCTTACACACTCCTTCAATTATCCACAGCATGTTTTTAGGAGGATGAAAGTCCCATCCCTCTTCTTCTTCATTTTCAGAATGAGATCGTGGTATGGGGAAAGTAGTTGTCAGACGAAAGATACGAAGAAGGACCTCTGCGGGGAGGCGCCTAACGGGATTGAGGATTCGTTTTCTTTCAGTGATTGCGTCGGATATGGACTGCCTCTCTTGACGGAGGGCATCCACTTTTTTCTCCGCACGTGAGATACGATCTTTCATGTCGGCAATGAACTGCGCCAGACGCGTCTCTCCCACGTCAATATTGTGTATGTCTGCTTCATACGACGAGATCATTGCGTGGAGGGTAGCCATCTCGATATCTGAGGGCTTGTCATTTGAACAAGCAAGATGCGCCAAATTTGGGTCGTTGAGAGAGTGGCGATTAGGAGGAAGGTCACGAGAGGGCAAATTGTGATTGGGACACGCACATCCTACGCAAGGTGACCAGCTGAAAGGGGTGTCCATCACGATAATTTCTTTCGCTTTCAGATCGTGCCAGAGAGAGCAAAAAGGTGGGAGGAAGTCGAAGTTGGAACGTAAAGTTGACACGAAGAACTTTAATTTTGGTTTCTGGGTGGCAGTTTCGGTCACGCGATATTCACGTGCCGGTCATCAAATTAAAGAATAACTATTATATAAATAAATAATCTAAATTATACGAAGTGGGCCTACTGAACAGGAAAGTATTTGACGAATTCACGATCAGCTGGTATCACGAAGTCCTGGACCAGCATATTTCGCGCAATCCATGCACAGGAAATAGTTACATGAGAATGGTGGCCTAATGGTCCACGGGTGAACGAAATTGCTGTGGCATTAGCCTCCGAAGAAGTTTCCACGACTTGAAAGTCGCACATCGAGTGCGTATGTTGATGTATACCGATTCCCTTGACTTTTAAAAACCTTGCAGTACAACAGTCTTGCTATAATTACATTGACGTCAACGAGAATGCAGATAGAGCAATGCGGGATGAATGAAAGAACGTCCTAAATGAGATGCCAAAGAGAGGTTGAAAGAACAATATTAACGCGGAGACGTAGGTGGAGGTAGCGAAGATGCCGACAATCGTGTACGGGGAGGGGAAGAAGGCACGTCCGCCCAAGCAGAAGAACCTTCGTCCCATGGCGGCGACGGCGTACGTTGCCGCAGCGGTTCTTCAGCTTCTTTCTCCTTGTCCGCGTATCGGATAGTTCTCTCTTCCACCCATTGCGAAGGCGACGGCGATGGAATGGTACTCCGGTGCTGAGGTGTAGGATTCTCCTGCTCCAGATCATCTTCTTCCTCTGCTGCTGCAGAGGCTCTCTCGGCGCCGAGTACCGTGGAGAACGCCTCTCTGTCCATAGACGGCGATGAAGATGAGGACACCGACGTTGGCCTCGACTTTACGCCAGCTTCTGAAGAAGATCGCGAACGAATATTTGATAATGCGAGGTTCTCCACCGAGGGATCTGGAGTCCCAAGAGTCGACGATGGACCTCGTAAATGGACGTTCTCCCCTTCCACGACTCTCAAGGCGCTCTTTAATGCTTCCTTCTCCTGCCTAGCCTCCCTCAGCTCTTCCTCTGTTTCTGCACGTTTGATTCTTTCTGTTGCAACCATCTTGTTCGCCTGCCATCATGATCATCAGAGATGGATAGGGCAGATCAAGGAGAGAATCTACCTCTTCGAACAGCGCCTGAGACAATGACTCTAGCTCTGCCTCCAACGCCGCCTTCTCGCCAATGACAGCCTTATGCGCCGCCCGTTCTTTCTCTAGCGACGCAGCTAGCTCTTCCAACTCCTTGTCTTTGCTGGCATTTACGCCCGCCATTACAGGCAGGCTGGGCATTGAAGGCGATGTGAGCGTGAGATTAGGCGATGATGGACCATTGCCAAGAGTCGGCGTCCCAGGTCGACTGGACGCGCGAGACCCGTTATTGGAGGAGGTGAACCGAAACTTGTGGAAGAACCTGGTGTCCTGTTGCGGTGGTGGTGGTGGTGGTGGTGGCGGAGGCGGACCTGCTAACGACGGTAACGAAGGCGAGCTCGTCACTGATTTCATCACGCCGTTCTCGGGCACGATGTCGATACTCTGGCTCTTCTGTCGGTGGTCAGAGCTGCTCGACCTTCGCCACCCAATGTCGTTCGCATGACCTTGCTTCAAGGCCTCTTCGAGCATCTCGTTGTTTGCAATGACGAGCTTCAGATTGGATTTGGTGACGTTCAGCTGAACTTCAAGGTCTGCCTGAGTCTTGTAGGCTTCGCTGAGGAGCGATGACTGCAGTCCTGTGGGTCAGTATTGGTCTCATCGTCGACATCTACAGTACTCGCCAGTTGGGTAACACGGCTAATGACCATGTTCAGCGCCAGCCTCAAATCGTCCTCTTGGCCATTTGAATGTACGCGTCGAGCATCGTGTAGCTCTTCCTCGATGGCAAGAAACAATGGATCTGATGAGGATTTTTGCTGTGTTGCATTCAAGCCATCGGAGCGCCAGCTGGTACCATTGGTTCCGCCATTCTTGAGTGTAGAAGGAAAGTGAAGCATTCCCACCGCCGTCACCGTCGTGAACGATGACAATGAAAGAGCAAGTAAAGCGTTATTGTGATTGTGACCCGACGTTACCAATGTGACGCGAAGGCGGTTGTCGGGCCGACATCCGGCGTTGACAACTTGAACCTCAACCACCAGGTTCTCTACATGCACGATCCAGAGAAGAGACAAATCCGCCACGAGTCATATAACTACTTCACTGGCCAATGATTTCGTGACCCTAAATGAGGCCGCCGATTCTATGAAGCTGCCTGCCTGTTTTTTTTTTCGAATTCATATCTTATCTCCTCCGAGAAGATTCAGGTTCCTCGTGCTTATCACCAGAGCCATGCTGCTGCAATTGCCCGAGGCAAACATGAAATAGCATGAAATATGTAAGTGAATAATATCTAGTTTTTCAGGACTCTCTTGAACTTTACTTCCAGGGAGGCTCTTCTTTGCTTGCACCTGCCAACAACAATGTCATTAATGGTCCAGCGTTCAGTAAACTACCGATAAGCATTGGTCGACCCGCATTCGGATGATTCATCAAAGCTATCTTCCAGAAATCCAATACATCTCCGGGGAGCGGTCTTCAAATCGCAATATATATCCACCGGTCCTGGGTCTTATTGGACTCCTTCCTCTACATGGCATCCGTCCCTCACATACACGACGAACTCGCTGCAAACTCCGAACGTGTCGTCGTAGACACAAAATATGGAAGTGTTACCGGTGGTCGAGCGAAAAACGGGACAGTCACCTTCCTAGGTGAGAATCGATGTTCATCTCGCCGAAGCGTACGGTTAATTCACCGCGTATGAACAGAGATACCGTACGCATTGCCACCCGGGCGATTCATGGATCCCGAACCACTTCCCCCGGATTATAACTACGCGAAGAAGGAGTATATCACTGAGGATACCTGTGCGTCCTTTCTGTACACGCGTCCTCAATACGGTCTTGACGGTCCTGCTAAAGGGGCATTTCAGCCAAGAAGAGACGGAGAAGCAGCCGCTGGCAGTTATCACGTCGACCAAGTAGGCTATGGAAAACCCTCCGAGAATCCGTGTGTCGCGTCGTTCTCATCTATCGCATCCCTGAGTTGATAAAGTTATCCTTAGGCTCTTCGTCAATATCTTTGTTCCACCGTCTTTCCCTTCTCAGAAAGGATTCCCCGTTAAAGTATACTTGCACGGAGGGTAAGACCTTCACTTGCCATATTTTGCTAATTCGCTGATCTGGTGAGAAAGGTTCTTGCAATACAGCTCACCACACCGTATAACCTACCAAAATCAATTCGTGGCTGCTGATCGCTCAGAGGTCTGGGTCAACGTCGGCTACCGCCTCTCCGCTTTTGGTTTCCTCGCATGCGATGAGCCCAAGATCAACGGAAACTTCGGTTTCAAAGACCAGTGGGTCGCGCTCGAGTGGGTCAGGGAAAATATCAGCGTCTTTGGCGGTACGAGGAAATGAATTCGGAGAATGATTTTATCGCTTATCAATAATCAGGAAATCCTAATAACGTCCAACTAGTCGGGCTATCAGGAGGTGCGACATCAAATCCTATGGAAGCTCATTAATCTAAGAAAACCCTCCTTTCAAGGCGCGCACGCGGTTCATCAGAATCTACATCACGTATCTCATCTTCCTGAAGGCGCCCAGTCCCCTTTTCAATCAGCTCATTTGATGTCAAATGCCATGGTGTAAGTGCCGTATCGAAACAAACCGCTGTATTCACTCATGCTGATGTTCCCGTCAGTTTGACCCCAAAGACACCAACAGAAATGCGGCCACAATTCCAAGCCTTCTGCCGTGCCCTACACCTCGACCCTGCCGCGTCTACTATCCTCGACGACCTCCGCGCCGTTCCTGCTGAGACTATCTGCCGCACTATCGAAAGCAAAGCAGCCGGCCCGAACAATAGCACTTTCCGAGGATGTCTGAACAACGACTGGTTACCTTCAACAACAGATACGATGACATGGCAGCGCTCCGGTGCCTTTGCCCAAGCACTCAAACAGAAGGGTGTCCACAGTGTTATCGTTGGAGACCTCACAGATGAATGGTACTTCTACTCCACCTCGTCTGTCATCGAGAAACCTGCGGATATCGTCCCAAACCTGGAGAGGTACTATCAGGACGATATCGCGGAGAAGATTGTGGGGCAGTACGACACACTAGGAGATGATGCCACTCCCAAGGAATGCGCGAAGATGTTCGGCAGGATGACTTCGGATTATCAGGTGCATCTGCCGGTGAGGATCCTGGCGAGGGATTTGCATGATGCTGGGTTCCCTGTGTTGAGGTATGAGATTCGGTGGACGCCAGAGCAGAATAGGACAGACGGTGAGCGATTCTGAGCAGTTGATTTTGTGTACTGATTATTTGTTGGAAGGATACGTTACACACGGAACGGATACGTATCTATGGCATTTTCGCCTCCCTTCGCTGGAGCCTTCTCAAGCGGAAATCGCCAGAGCATGGATTAGACGCGTCGATGAAGAGAGAACCATCCTTGAACGTGAGGGCAGGCCCTCGAGAGAGAATAATGAGGTCTTCGCTCTGTGTGAAGATAGGTCCATCCAATGGGTGGAAGATGATAAGTGGGCAGAGAAGATGAGACTTCTCATCACACTCCCAGGAGATCCAGGAGATGTATAGCTAGGATATATACTCGCGGTCACATTTCTCCGCCGCCCGCAAGCTGGCAGGTAGACGGTATATTTACTGACGTAAATGGCCTTGCATTTGAATGACTCATCCAATGCTCCGAATACTTAGAAATAATGCTGACCCGTATTTGTCCGGTGTTCAATACTCGCAACAACTTTATAAGGTTACTCAACGCGCGCAGATCGGACCTATGTCGCGTCAGTTCTACCAAAGGACCGACGCGACGTGACGCGTTGACAAGCCACGTAGTGAAGGGTCCGTTTTCATCTTTCCACCACCTGGACCAAAGTACTCAGCGCCAATCAGCGAAAATTTCAATGTCCATTGGCCCTGCAGATGTTCGCGCTGACACCGATGCTATACCCGAGCTTCATTAATCGATTCAAATCCGGTATTAGGCGTCTATCAGGTGCGGGAACACATCTCTCTCGCAGTACCTGTATCAGCTCCTTTTTGATGTTACTAACGATTCTTTCATTAAGGTCTTCAGCTGTGAGGCGCTAATTCTTCGGCGTACATGTGGTTATGCTCTCTGCTTTCAAATTCTTGCCATACCTAGCGTCCCCCTTCACACGTTCTGTCCTAGACAATATTTTTACCGTTGGCCGCTTTCTTAAGCTGTTTCCCTGATATATTGGTGCCTCCCTATACCCGTCCGCAACTAAAATCGACCGGACTCAGTCGGTCTCTTCTCGGGGATGTTCGGACAGTATGCGACGATTTATTCCCAAACTCATGGCCCGCTCGTTGCCGCTCCGTGAGATGTAACTTCTTACAGCCTTCGGGTCGAGACAGAGAAGTCTTAAGATGATTTCGGGTCAGTCTTCGGCCAATGGATAGCCAGTACACTGGGAAGGAGATATATTGTGTGTCGTTATGAAGTTTAGCGCTCATGAGTATTATATTGCAGCATATATTTTTGGCCACAAACCGAGAAGACCATATCTAAGATGGACCCCTTCAATACACATCTTCTGGTGAGACTGATTGTAAAAACTTCTCCCAGGCCCCGCTCCACCAAGTGCGATATTAAACTCTGAGAATCTCCGTACAATACCCAAAGAGACGGCCATTACTTTCCGTGCTCGACGGCTGATATTGAAGAATGAACTCACAATCCATCATAGGTCGAATATGTGTTTCAAAGTTTAAATAATAGGCGCCCCACTTGGCTGTAGTTTTTTAAACTCGGGTCGTATGTCTTTCCGCTCATTCCTCTTCTCTCGACTGTATTCCGAGCTTCACTTTCATTATCGCGCCATTCAATTCCCACCTACGTTCATCAAGGCCTCGTCGGAGAACTTCTGCCCCTTTCCGTAGCCAATTGACTCTTGCAAATTTTGCGATCTTTCAAGCTATCTTGGCAAGAACCCGCAGTCCATCAGTCACTGGCCGCCCACACATTTTCCAATGGGGGCATCAGGGCGAGTCCATAAACTCGCTTGTATGTTTTATATTGACTTATAAAAATTGTAGACCACAAAAGGAGTAAGTAACCCCCCGAGTTACAGAGTTTACACAATGATAACCGGTAGGCTAACAAGAGGCAGCAAGCCGGTACGTTTCGATGATGATGGCCCCGAGACTGATGTTTAATATCTATCCTGTGCCTCTTAAATGAAGTAAGTTTCATAATGTATTGTCATGTAAGCCATTTTACTCACAGAACTGCGTAAGCAGATTTCCTTCCGACCAACAGACGACTAGCGACACGGATCACAATCACAACTGTCATTACTTGCCCGGCGCCTCAGTTCCTTGTGTTCAGGCCATGTCGTGCGGGAACTACGAATCTTCAAGGCGCAAGAGAGCACTCTGTGTAATCGGCCCTTTGGCGGAATAATCTAGTTCTTGACGCTGAAATCACTCCACTAGATTGGAATCAATTATAGTGACCCCAAGCCCGTGCTCAGAGGCTGTATGGAGGATGTTAAGAACATTTGTGGCATCTTGCAGGGTAGATGTCCTTCACTCTTGTTTATGGCAACCGTAAACTGACACTCCTCTCACCAGAAAACGGCTATGAAGATATAACAGTTCTTACGGACGAGGCGGACTCGAAGAAGAAACCCACAAGAAGCAATATATTGGAAGCCTTGTACAAGATTTTTAGGGAGGCCCAGCCGAATGATTCACTTTTTCTTCATTGTACGCTTTGCCCCTTCCTTTCAATGTGTTTATAAGACCATTCGTTTATTCTCAGACTCTGGTCATGGTGACCAAATCCCCGATACGGATGGTGATGAGATCGACGGAAAAGATGAACGTTTGTCCATTGAATCGTTTTTTACTCATTGGGTAAACAGCTAACACTCTTGAAGGTAGTGTAGGTTGCGACTGGTTGGGTATCACTGACGATGTGAGTGCAAATATTAGTTACCGCCCACGAGCGTGTTGACCCTTTTATGACTCAGGAGCTACATAAAATGCTCCAATCCCTGCCTTCTGGTTGCCAACTTACTGTATGTTCCGTCTTTGAGCCACGCTTTGATGACACGTCTGACCCTGCACGAATTATACTAGGCTTTTTTCGATGTAAGTAAATGCAGATTCGGACATTGTTGATTTTGTGTCTGATCATTTGTATTACATAGAGCTGTCATTCCGGGACGATTTTGGGTAAGTGTATCGGCTAGTTCTATCGCTTGATTCTCCTAATCTGTTTATGTCAGACCTGCCTTACACTGTAATTAATACTCTCCTACTTTTTGTGTGTTCTTACTGGCATGCTTTAGTTCAGCTGCACTGGTCAGTGTTATGGCCCGATATCAAAGTTGGATATTCCAGCGGTTGTGGTAAGTATCTCTTGTCTGTTTTTCCAACAAATTACCAAAATATAACACAGATTTGCTGGTCTGGTACTAGGGACGACCAGACAGGTGCCGATACACTCCAGGGAGGTGCCATGACGTGTGTGAGTGATTACTACTTTCTGTATCTTCACGCACACCCAATAAAAGCTGGGTTTATATATAGGCATTTATCAGCGCTTGGAAAAATAAATCCGGTGAAAAAACATACAAACAACTTCTTCACTCGATAAGGTCATCGTCTATCTTGCCTATCGCCAAAAAATAGTTCTCAATTTCGTTTTTTCAGGATGAATGTCAACCGTGAGAATCAGGACGATAATCAGATCCCCCAGCTAGGCTCCTCTCATCCGATTGTAAGAGTATTCATTTATCATATCTATTCACTGAATGATTTAAATCCTGTCGTTTTCTTGGCTGAGAAGGATACTAATTCGAATTTTATTTTGTGAGAAGATGTAGCTAGCAGAGTGACCCTAGTCGAGACTGACAGTGATCTGAGTACCCTTAGCTCGGGAGATCAATGTCCAGATAGTGTTCAATTCTACCCTGATGATAGCAATGATTGGGTTACCATCTACTTCAAGTAAGGCTCCAACTAAATACTATATGTATACGCTTCGCAGCTCGTGTATACATATAATGTATTATATATAGTATATACTGTATAATATATAGTATTGAGTTGTTATATACAGTATTTTCTAAGAACGATCTTCCCTGACTTTGGCACACTTGACAACCGGCTCATTGACATTAACCAGCCCGTTATGAATCAACACCTTCAATAGCAGAGCCTTATGGATGGTCTCTGCCCTTAGAGAGCTGCACAAGTCCATATACTAGATGTGGTGAGACTTTGAGAACACATGCTCGACGACAACACTTGTCACCGAAATAGCCAAGTAATTATGGCTTATGATGAGTAATATGGTTGGAAACATCCCAGGGCCCCTGATGGATGTAAAATCTGTTTTAGAAGGCGGCACAATGGGAATCTAACAACACACTGACATTCCACTGCATGGAAAGCAATCCTCAGAAGTGCAGATGGTCACGGCACCCTCAAAATTGAAGTGATGATGAACATCATTGTGGACAAGGCTCCTTTGGCATCTTACATGGTGTAGTGTGATCGACAGAGATCATTAATGCTGGGGAGAATAATGCCACCATGCTTTGACCATGCTCGTCAATGCTGGGTTATTTGATAAGGTGCCAGTAGAAGTAGCAACTTGAAGCACAGCTGGCTCTGAAACACGGTCATGCGACTTGAAATACTGCTCAGCAACATGCATAAAAAGTGGCTCTGCCTTTTCACAGGCTATCTGCCCTCCCATGGACTAGAAAAAGGCTGGCTGGAAGTACAGATGCAGCACTGAAAGTTATCTACTATATACTATATATATACTGTGTGTATACTCTATACTCCATCTGCCATTGGGGTGTATACATATATAGTATACTTCAGAGCTACCCAACATATTGATATATCAAAGACTGTACGTTATACATAGCAATGATACATCAATGCACTGTTCCTGCAGTCACTGTCTGATATATCAACGACGCTTAAACATCCCGTGACCACACCCGCTGTGCCGAATCCCTTGCTCACGAATGTCGGCCCCCCGCCGGCCACCATCGACAAGCGCTCCCGTTGGTGTGCGCCCTGGCCTAAAAATAAAATGATCGCAATCGCGCTGTCTTCTATTAGTACTATGCAAGCCCAGACATCAAAAGTGATCGCTGAGCACTGGCACGGCATCTTCTCTCAGGTGACAGGTCTTTTCCTTGTTCCTAGATCCACAAACTCTGTAATACACCAGAAAAAAACAACATTCATGCAGTAAAACATTGTTATGACATGCAAATTTTTATTTCTGCTGATGCCGCAACAGAATCTTTTCACTATTTATCTGAATTAAACAGGTCTTGGCCAAAAACGGAACGAGGATCTAGTTCGAGATCTTGGCTCTTCTTCCAAAGTGTGTTCTGTTTTCTTCTGGCACAGGATGTAAAAGAGGTTGTCATAGCTTCTACTTCAAACTTCAAGTAAGTATATCACTATAATTACTGGTTGTTATTGGTTCTAGTAAACTCAGTTTCAATATAGAGCTTGAAATATTTCTCACATTGTATGTCAGAATCCATGATTGCAAGAACAGGCCGAAGTGTTGGTAAAAGGCAGTGATATTTCAACTATTCTTAACAAATTTGAGGCTAGTAGAGCACAGTACAAGACAAATGTAACCATTATATTCACACCGTATCCCAATGTAGCATCAAGATCATTGTTCCTTGTATGCATTTGAACGGCATTTGCTGATTTTCAGAGCTTCATCTGACGGAAATTAATCCCTTGCTCTGGTGCATTCATGGGTTAAGAAGAATATGTTCAGTGATGATAAAGGATAATTATTGCACTAAAATGATGCATTCATTCCATGTCAATGCCATTCTATAGTGCATAGAGTAGCAATACCACAATATTATGCTGAATTGGTGCATTAACATGGCAAATATATGACTGGAAAGGTTGTGATCCGACGATCACAGTCAATAGTATGTTTGTAAAGTGTTCACACCTTTTCAGCACGCACGATGCCTGAAGAAAGGAATAAAAAAACAAGTGAAAATGTCAGTGCAAGCATTCAGTTGAATCAATACCCGGTTCACCGAACCAATAGGATCAGTTATCGGCTTCTTCCGATCATTCCGAAATCATTCACCCACCACATCTCACTGCCCTAGCACGCACATCAAATTTCCCTTTTTTGCTTTTTAGCCGCACATTTAGTGATTAACATGTTCTTACCGTCTTACTCTTAATTTGTTTATTAATTTCAATATATTTTCTATCACCCATGTATAAAATAACAAACACAACATTGCATAGAAAATGTGCAGAGATAACAGAAATAGGTAATAGAATCTTATTCAGCAGTGTTGCGTTGATGGTGTAGGCAGCCAACACGCATGGTGCAGACGGAGAAAGAAGCCCACTGGTAGGGAAGCGGCTATAACCAATTCAGGCAGTTATACATCACTAGTAAGGATCGGTGATCCTGGCACGATCCGATACTCACTTTGGGACCATGTCAGTAACTGTCGGTATAGCTGAGGCGCAGAAGAGCAGAGCTCATTGTCACTGACAGTGAGCAACGGTACATTGATTCGAGGCCTATTTTTTGACCTTTTTCTGATGCGACTGCAGATGATATATCAATCACTGACTGCAGGAACAGGCCTTTAATGTATCATGGTTAACGGTATCCTGTAGACTTTGATATATCAGTCTGCGGGGTAGTGGTGTATACTTATACAGTTTAACTGTATATATGCAGTTATATATAATATTTAGTTGGAGCCTTAACTTCAAGCATGTCATGATCGATCGGACGAAAGGCTTCCCATGTTTTTATATGCGAAATCAATATCAACGCACACGTGTGCGCTACCGGGTATGCGTTAGAGGTAAGGGAGCCTAGGAATGCAAAGACAAGACATACTTTGTGTATCGCAAACACTTCTTTCATGAAATGGATACCACATGATGTTGCATGGTGAACCGGCTTGCAAGGGTTTGCTGTTAATAATAGCTGCCTGATATTCTCAAAGTTTCAGGAGCCCTCGCTTCATAGCACCGTTTCATTGTCAAGGACGTGGCATCACTGACGTCAGGACCAGCCTTGCAACCACCCTTCGGCCCTGAAATATTAATAGACTCCGACAATCCCGCCTCGGTATTTATGGATTCTAAACCGGAGCAAAGCCGTGATGTAGGTCCGCATATGTGGTCTGGTTTGCTGTTAATGATAGCTGCCTGATATTCTCAAAGTTTCAGGAGCCCTCGTTTCATAGCACCGTTCCATTGTCAAGGACATGGCATCATTGACGTCAGGACCGGCTTTGCAACCACCCTTCGGCCGTGAAATATTAATAGACTCCGACAATCCCGCCTCGGCATTTATAGCTTCTAAACCGGAGCAAAGCCTTGATGTAGGTCCGCATATGTCGTCTCTGGAATGCCTTGGCGCGACCGTAGAAGACGAAGAAGCGAATTAGTGAAAGCTACAACACAAACCCGAGATCCATCCCCCGCATACAGCATATTTCGAAGCATAGCTCGCTCAGTTGCGCGACAAGTGCTCCTTGCGGGCGAACGTCTCTGCTAACGCTAGCAGAGTGACCCTAGTCGAGACTGACAGTGATCTGATTACCCTTAGCTCGGGAGATCAACGTCCAGATAGTGTTCAATTCTACCCTGATGATAGCAATGATCGGGTTACCATCTACTTCAAGCGTATCATGATCAGACGAAGGGCTTCCCATGTTTTTATATGCGAAATCAATATCAACGCCCACATGTGCGCTACCGGGTATGCGTTAGAGGTAAGGGAGTCCAGGAACGCAAAGACCAGACATACTTTGCGTATCACAGACGCTTCTTTCACGCGATGGGTACCAAAGTGCTTATAAACTGCACTCTGTATACATGCTTGCCGCCAGAACTCCCTCCGCATCAACACCTCTCCAGTAATGAGCTCTGTCATTTCGAACGTTATTAACGTTTTCAACGCAATCTTCTTTGTTGAGAAGGATCACCAGAGGTGAGCGCTAGCCATCATCCCAGTTGAGTAGCCGCTCCATTTACTCCTGATCTTTTTCATCAGCTGCAAAGCATGTCTCAGCGATGATCGCCACCACAAGCAGCATACCGATTTCAGTGAGTCTTCACCCTACTGTTTTGGCTTGACACTACTCATAATGACACATGTTGATGCATAGACAAGTTGTCACTCAAGATATCATTGGGACACCAGCGTGAGGAAGATATAGCCAAGAGGTTGGGGGTAACTATAAATTCCCATGATCACGGGGCTTTTTTCACCAAAGTCTGCCGCGAGGGAACTGTCGAGGACGCAAAGTTCCTCACAACACTCCATGATCTGCGTATGCAATATTTCAAACTTTTGTCATCATTGTTCGGTTCTCGTGTGGTGGATTGTACTTTACCTGCTTCTGTAAGTGGATATCCTGTAGCAATCAAACTAGCCGCTCATGCTGATGTTCTACGTTTAGGCCTCTCACAGCATTGACGCTTCTCGATCCTGGGCTGTTGTCATAGGAATTGACGCATATGAAAACATTTCGCCGTTGAAGTGTTCCGTGACGGACGCACAATCTTTTCAGGAGTACCTGACTACCAAACTTGGTGTACCGGAGGTGCGCATCCAGCTTCTGTTGGGATTCAAGAAGGATGCTTCACCTGGTTCCTCGATGTCTCCTGATGATCCGATGTACCCTTCCCGAGCGCACATAATAACCACCCTTCTTCGTCTCATCGACAATCCCTGCATCGAAAAAGACGATAATATCATCATTTACTATGCTGGACACGGCTCCTCCTATCACTGTTCGGATTACACCAATGTCGAGGATGGAGACCATAAAGAAATCAGTCGCGGAAACACCGGATACATCGAGGCATTTTGTCCCATTGATCGTGACACCCTTGGCGAGGACGGTAACCCCATTCCTGATATCAGCGACAGGGAATTTAACACCATCCTGACATTGATCTCCCGAGCTAAGGGTCATCATATCACCGTCATTCTCGACTGTTGTCACTCTGCTAGCGTTAGCAGAGAGGTACCCCCACAGGAAGCACGCACTTGTCGCGCGACTGAGCGAGCTACGCTTCGAGACATGCTGTATGTGGGGGACGAGCTTCTGAGGAACCGTCCTGGCTATCGCTCTATTCTGAATAGGGATTGGTCCCCAGATGAAGAGTCTCATGTGGTTCTGGCAGCATGTGAGTCATATCAATTTGCAAAGGAGAGGTGGATCGATGAAGAAGATGGATCTCGGGTTTGTGTCGGAGTTTTCACTCATTCGCTTCTGCGTCTTCTACGGTCAGGCCAATGCAGTGCAGAGACGACATATGCGGACCTACGTCAAGGCTTTGACACTTCATCGCTTCAAACACCAGTCGTCGCTGGGACGCATCAAAATTCTCGTCTCTGGTACCAAGATCCAACCAATACCACCGTTGTTGAGCATAGCGAGCGTTGGCCCCACCGTTAACTGCAAACCATGCACTTTATTTAGATTTTCAGTACATACCCTTCTAGTATTGTTTTTTTTTGGTTTCGAGATGGCAGCGTAGGCTTTAGCGTTCACTTAACCCTGGAGGATAGTGCCCAGGAAGTTGAGTACGAATGTTTTAGTTTACTTCTAATTAAAACTGTTATCTTGGGTTCTCGTGGGCTTTTTGCGTTGACAGTGAAACTTTCGCTGACTCTTCTTGGACCACGGAGCTATTTTTCAAGAAATCCTCATCGCCATTCACTTAACCCTACTTGAATTCTTAAAAATTTGACAAGTTTCAACTCGCACGCCAATTTCACGCTATCTTGATCCGGCGCTAGCACAGCCGTGTATGGGCGTAATGTTTATCTTATCTGACACAGGCATTTCAAATCTAATCTTATCAAGCAGAATTAATCATGTCAGAGCAGAATTTCCCATATGGGCTACTAGTCAACCTCTATGACATTGCAACAATGTGCAGTCTGGGTGTAGAGATTCCCGGTCATAGCTTCCTCTGCAGAGACAAGTAATGATGTCACTTATCAACAGCAGACCCAAGTTGGATGAGAGAATCATGTCAGTCAGTGACTGTAAGTCTCTCCCTATGTGTTGCTGTCACTTAGGGCTGCGCGCTGTAGCCGTATTATACGGTCGCCGGTAACCGTTATATGGTATACGTCCCGATTCCGAAGTCATCTCCAAAGGTCCTTGTACGGAACGGTATACGGTTCTTCCATTGCCATCATGGGACTTCGGATACAGCTAACTAGTGCTTATAAAAATCACGCCATTCGAGTGTGACATGACGTGTTTCTGCCACCATGACTACGGCGGCCGGCCTTTCATTCAGGGTGACAAACCTGTCATTAACATTCTGCATCTGTATGACGTTGCATTGTTTAGGAGCTATGAGTAGAGGACTGGTGGAAGTATGTGCTCTTATTGCTACAACTTTGTTCCAAATTCTGACTGATTTATCGTAGCATTTTTTTGATAGCTACCTGTATCATACTCGTTCCCATCAAATAGTGGTTCAATAAGTGGCGAGTTTCCAAAACTGTTCCATCTTGCACGAGATATACTTTCTATTCCTGGTATGTACATTCTCCAAACTTTAGCTTTTAGACACAACACTAATATTACTGTGGTAGGTTCTGCTGTTGCTGTAGAGCACATTTTCTCAGGCGGCCATGATACTATCTCCCTCAGGCATGCAAGCTTGAAGGTGGAGACAATACAGGTACGTATGTTGATGAAACATTGTCTTCGGGAGGAGCAAGCAGATATTGGAAGGGCATTAAACGATGATGAACCTAGATACTCCTGCAGGCAGAAAACAACTAAACCGTTGAATGGCAAGTGGTATCCATTTTACAGAATCTGAAGGCAGGTTCTAGCGAGTCTAGTCGTGCACCTCCGTGCAATGACTATCCTTCCTAAGCTAATAACATTCTGTTGTTACTTCAGTAACGAGTCAGTACTAGAGAGCTAGATGAGTGAAAGAAGTTTGCTAGCAGTTTTGGTGTCGTTCTTTGTGAATCGAACGGTATCTGTGAGTGTCAGTAACTAAAGGGTGAATTTCCTATCTCGGATCACCCTTGAAGTTGGCTAGTAGTGGGTGGAAGGCTGAGAGCGCCAATGAAGGTGAGTTTCCCCTTCCTTGGTTATAGATTTAAGCTAGTAGGCAACGGACACGCAGCGGTACAGTGCACAAGTGTAATCAAGTTCGCGATGGACTTGCAACACACTAGTGTATCAACTGAGTCATTGTGTATGTGTGTCTTCGACTATGAAGACCTTAGTTTGTTGGGTCAATTGTGTGGGGGAGTAGTAGTCCCGAGCGTATTCTATTGTTCTGGCTCGAATACTTCGTTACTTTTATACTACTTTTCTATACTACAGCGTAATCTACTGTTGTCAGCCACAGTACTTGCTTATTGAGCATAGTGAACTTATTCGTAACACTATTACTGCGCTATCTTCCTTATAATAGCTTGCCCGGATGGATATCTGTCTGCCCGTCTAATGAGGCCTAATGGCAGGACCACCTTACTAACCGTTAGTGGTCCCGCAGTCACTACTGCCACAAGTTTGCGAACTTGTTTGGTCGGATCGTGTACACGTCGGCGTGCCTGGAGCTTTCTTTATTATAAGTCCCTTTTGCCGCATACTATGTGAGTGTCGGGAGACCCTATGACCGCATGGGTCTGGTCACATGTTAGATACCGTATCTCGCCATGTCAGACGCGTATGACGCGTATGTTTAATTGCATCGGGCCGATGCCGGTGATTCGCGTCGGAGCCGACCTATGCGTCATAGCTTGCAAACTTCGTGCGTTGCCTATGGATTTGGACGGTTTAACCGGCATTGAACTGGCACACCCTATCTGGCTAGGGTGCTGACCTAGGAATAGATCGATAACATTGTTGTATGTTTCCCATGAATTCTGAGCGCACAGAGCCACCAGGCTCATCATCTCCCCCTAACTTTAATTTTTATTGATTTGCTCCCTTCTTTTCCCACCGTACACTTCTTTTCGTACTGGCCGAGGCCTTTCACGTTCATGGGAGATGCCGGTTGTTAGGTGGCTCTTCCTGACTGCTCAATGTGGATGGATATGTGCCTGGTAGTAGTTCGCTCATTTTCGAAGAACTTGAGTGATTTCTGCTACTAATGATTCTTAGCTTAGCGCTGGAATGTTTTGTGAACTTGCTCAGGGCCGTTCGTGTTTCTTGAAACATCTTCGCGTCGGTGTTGGGTATGGGTCCTGCTAGAGGTCAAGCTTTAAAAGCCGTCTGGATTATCTTCGCTGCCTCCCCTGGCAATCTCTGCTTTCCTTTACTATGGCTCCCTCTTATGTCAAATCTGCTACTTTCCATGCTCACGAGGCCGCCACCTTTGTCTCATCGTGCGCCGACCTTCTTCCTGGTCGCTCCTCGTCCTCTTTGACTACCAATGCTTGGATCCGCTGTGCATTCAAGTGTTGGTCTTGACTGGCGCAGTCTTTTCGGCACAAGGACCTTGTCTTCTCTGGTCCCATCGAGTGGCTAGAGTTTCAGCTTGTGTTGTGGGCTGCCTTGCAGCAGATCACAGTGGACGACATGCACTCGTCGGGGGAGGAATACAACTTTTTGGTTGCCGAGGCGGTAAGTGTCGGTTTTCTTCCGAACTTGTTTTGTTCTAACTCCTTTTTCTAGTTGAAGTGTGGGGTCGCCATCGACCCGATTCCCGAACTTCTTTTAGTTCAATATGCAGCTGAGGCCGCCTCCACCTCTGTTCCTCTATCTTTTGGCGGCTCTCCATTGGTGCCCGGGCGCGCCTCCGATTTTCCTTCTCCTTGCCTGCCTTCGCCTACGCCATTCGCACTCCCTCCGCCAGCGTTGTCCCCTCCTCTGGCGACTCCTTCTCCCGGGGCCCTCAAATTAGCGCCTCCTTCTTCGTCTTCTTCTCCTTTTGCTTTTGTCACTCTCCCTAGTTTCCCTCGCCCATCGGTGTCGCCCGTCACATCTGACGACTACATGTTCTGCCCTTCCCCAGCCGCACTTGCCTTGGCTTCGCTGAGGCGCGTTGACATGCTCGCAATGTGTCTACCCGTGTAATTTTGCGATATGTATGAATACATACATGGTATATGGGCTAGTTACTGAGGTAACACAAAATACAGAAAGAGCACAATACTATATGCATAGAGCACAGTGTCAAACACACAGAGGGCAGTAATATACGTATGGGGCACGATACCGAGTCGCGCGCAGTATGACCTCGAGTGACAATTAGTAGAGTGCATACTCTAACTTAGAATGATACTGGTTGAGGTCACACTAAGTATGAGAGCTCAGCACTTGATATTGAATACACTAGAGGCAGATCAGATATGTGCTCCAATGAATTGATGAGAGACAGACATGATATGAGAAGGATTGATCTGCCATGCGCGTTGCACGCATGTATAAAAATAGCCATAGAGCGCAGTGATAACAACATAGCGTGCGGTATAACAACACGCGCAAGTCTGAAGTGACTATTGGTAGAGTGCATGCTCTAACTTAGTATGATACTTCATTGAGGTCACACTAAGTACAAGAGCTCCGCACTCGATACTGAATGCACTATCAACAGATTGCATACATGATCTGCAGATGTAATAAAAGACATGCCTGATCCCAAGAGAACTACATGACACATTGATTGATGATGCACAGGGCCCCGATCGCGCGGCACGCGCGCGCGTGTCCCAAATAATGCCTGAGTATAGATAACTCCGAGAGAACCCAGTTTGGCCAAAGAGCACAGTGCCTAGGCTTACCACGGGTATCCCCCACCAACCAGAGAAACCTAGAAACTCAACATTTGAATGAGATACAGTGTATAGGATTGGTTGCCACTCCAAGTATCCTCCGAAGAAATGACGAGTGACATGCCAACGCATAGAATGCAGTGCGAGTGGAGTATAAACCATGAGGAGACAGAATCTGGTCTCGAGATAGGCCTCCAACCAAGTGTCCAGCCCCGGGCATGCTATAACAACGCATGCGCGTTGCGAGGAATAATGTTCCGAGGTTCTAACAGTACTGTATTAAGTTGTATCGATGTGTATGATGTAGAATTGTATAAATACTGTAGTGTAGATGTAGAGTACAAGTTTCGAGCCCACGGTGTAACAGTGCAAAGCTTTTCAGCCACGCACTCTAGCACTTAGAGTAGCTAGGAACTTCGAGAGAGAATACAACCCATATCAGATATCTATTGTGTGATTTAAGTCACACGCTTAGAGAAGAAAATAGCACGGCACTCCGTGCAGAGAGTCTGGTTTCGGTTTGACTTGCGCTCTGTGAGAGAATAAGAGTACGGTGTCTTGAAGGTCACCCTTTCGAGTTCTTGAGGGCATTTGTGTGATGTGAAGCATTACAGGCACAGAGGTTCAAACCCTTTGGCTTGATTAGTGTTCGCTTTTCTGTGTTATTTCCGCAGGTTGGCAAAGGTTCAAACCCTTTGGCTTGTCGGACGGGGTTTCTCTGGATTGCATAGGTTCGAATCCTGTGAATCTACGATCGGTTGGAAGCTCGAGCATGTAGGTTCAAACCCTGTGGCTCTTGTGGAAGTTTCGGAGTTTTGTGTCAGTGTAGACACTTCTCCACGTGTTTGCAAAGGTTTTGGTTTAGCGCACGACGCGCGAGGTTTATTAGTGTGTTGAATTTAATAGGAATTGGTTTCTGCTTCGAGCGCAGTTGTTTAAGTGGTGTTTAGGGTGTTATTGATTGTGTGCAGTGGTTATTAGAGTCCCGAGCGACTGCTAGAAAGTTGTGGAGACATTTGACGAAGTTGTATTGTGTTATACACCCTTGCCTTGAGGCCCGGCGACGGAAGTCGCACCCTCTTGTTCTTGAGAAAAGCCTTTGGACTTAGAGAAGTCTAGATATTATACGAGCGCTACTGCTGCACATGTATCTTAGAGATATTGAGAATTCAATTGTATTGGTTCACTACTTTCATCGCATTAGAATCCTCCCACGAACTTGAGCGTGTTTGTGTGTGTAGTGTTGGGTGTGGGTGTGATCAGTGTCTTCAACGCTGTTGCATTTCTAGCTCTGTGCACTGAGACAGCTCTTCAGCGTTCTGCCAAAAAACTTCAAGTTGGCGCCTCCCCCGGCAAAGCTCGCTGGTGCGTGATCTGTTGTATCATGTTCGCGAACTTCTTTGATCATTTTTCTTGTGCAGCCCCCACTGGGCGTGTTCTAAGATCTTCGTGGTCCACACCCGCGCCTCCTCCTGTTGCTGGGCCTAGTAAGCCAAGGAAGCGCCCCTTGGTTCCTTGTGAGTTTTTTTTTTTTTTCTTCTTCATTTTCTTGGTGTCTTTGTCTTATTAGCTTCTTTACAGCTTCTGTTGATGAGGACGGTGCTAACAAACGCACTTGTCTTACTTTGCCGCCCCGTTTGACTGTGGCCCAAAAGGGAAAAGGTTGTGTGACCTCCCTTGGTATGTCTCTTTTTGTCTTCACTTGTGTCTATTTTGATTCCTGAACTTGTTTTAGCCCATATTACTACCAAACAAGGTCGCTCGCTCGCCGTGACCAAAGATGTTCGCAAGGTCGCGGTCAAGGGTGGTCTTGGGGAGAAAACCCCTGAGGATGCGGTTGAGGTGGAGGACCTGGCCCTAATGCTGTTGGGTCTCCTAGTCCCTGACAAGGACTGTGGTGACTTTGTAGGGTGTGACGGCCACTACTTCCATCGTTCCTTAGGCGACCTCGTTGGCCATTTCATGAGTTTTCCTTTTCTAAATTGTTTACTTTGTTTTTGACTTTTGTTATAGATGGTGGAGCCATGCGATGCTTGCAGCGCTACCGGAGCGCAATGCAGGACTATCCGCTCTGGCTCAGGGAAATGTTTTAGGTGTGCCATTCATAAGCATGCCTGCTTGTTTCATGGAGAGCACACGGTCAACAAGGCTCGCCAAGTCTTTGTTCCTCACCCTGGTGAGTTTTATTTTATTTTCCACTTGTTTTCGTTGTTTATCTTTTTCTTGTAGTGCTCATTCAAGATCTTCATGCTCGCTTTGCTCAGGCCCTTGAGGAGTCCATTCGGATCGCCGATTACCAGGGCAAGGTTCCTGCCGCCCTTTGTCGCACGCATGCTGAGAACGTTGAGAACTTGTCTGGTCTTTTCGAACTCGGGGTCAAGGAATGGAGGGATCTGGTTAATGTGGATGCAGAAGTCACTTTTGAGACTGAGACTGAGGGTGAGAATGAGGATGAGGATGAGGATGAGGATGAGGATGAGTCCTCTTAAAATATGTTCGCTAGTGTAGTTTTCTTTGATTTTTGAACAATCCTTTTTGTTATCCTTCCTTTTTAGCTCTGTCTTTTTGCTTGTATCTGCCTTCACAAAATGTTTAATAGATTCTTTTGACTTGTATCTTGTGTTTTCTGAGTGAACTTTTGTGACTTAGTGAATTTCTTCGCTTCTCCATTCATGGGTCATGTGCGCACCAGCTAATGATGCTTGATTGCCAGTTTTTGACACTAATTTGCCAAGTCCAATTTCTATGAATAGATCCTTTGATATGTCAGATACCAGGATGCTGTTTGCGTAGGCCAGTGCCTTTGTCATGTTTCCGAGGCCTAACGTGGTCATGATTTCATTACTGATGGCGTTTGTTACTGCTTCTCTTTCACTAGGTATTTTTGTATGGCCTAGGTTGTGAGAAAACACGTTATTTTTGTTTACGGTGTATATGAAAGATTGTGGTTTTCTGAGTAATTTTCTTTCATACTATGGTGTGAATTTTTGTTGAATGATTGTGTGTATGTTATTACGCGATATCTTGACGTGTCACAACATGTGTACCATGTTCTCCCTCCAGACTTTAATTTTTCCATGTTTTTGATTCATTAGTCAGTTTTCCAGTCATGAGGATTAATATTCAAGGATAGGTATGATGTCGGAACATGAATGTTGGAGCATCTGCTTGTTCTTCGGGTCCTTATGGTTCGATCCGCAGTGATGAGAATAATTTTCAAGTCCGCGATGAATGCTGGAATCAGCCATTTTTCGACTTGTACGCGTAGTGTCTCTTTTCTTATAAAAGCCAATATAGTTTGCAAACTTGATTCTTCATCCGGTCGATGACTGTCATTGTGTTCCCTCCCAAACCTCCTGCCTTGTCCAAGCTTGTTGCTCAACTCGAGCGCTTGCAATCCCTTACTCTTCCAAAGAGTGCGACTGAGGCTGCCATCGGCTTCTGGTTCTGTGAGGCCAAGGATCTTGAGGTGCGAGGTCATGTTTCTTTTCTGAAAGAAGTTTGCTAACTTTATTAATAGACTCTGATTTCCATCCATTACGCTGACTTCCACCAGAATATTCAATTCAAGCATTTCACATCGCGTCTCAAGCAATATCTTCGCATTCATGAGTATCATTCCGAGTGGGCCGTCTTGTCACGAAACGGTCGTGGCAGAGTCACCTTCTGCAGCTCCAGTGTTGTTGCTGCTACTAAGGCAGCACCCTCGATTATTGAACATATTGAAGACCTCCCTGCCATTGGTCCTACTATTGACGGCGACTTCTCTATGGGATCCCCAGTTCCAGATAGCCATGAGTATGACTGGAACAAGTCCTCTTGGTCTAATTCCCCTGCACGTCCCCCCTCCAGAGCTGATCATTACTCTGAACATGAGTTTGACATTGGCCGAGCCCAGCAGGCTGAAACCAATTCGCCTGATGTGGACCCTTGGGTGTGTTATTTTTGCGTCACGAACTTGTTTTGTCTAACTTTTTCTTTGTAGGACGACTCGCCTGAGGGTGACTGGGACGAGCCTCCCAACCTTGAGAGTCTCGCGGCTCGTCAAGGAACCTTAAAGGATGCTCAGTGAATTGCTGAGAAGATTTCTGAAAGGATGCCGCCTCGTGTCCCTTTTGAAGGGCAACAATTCAGGGCTAGCTTTTGTGCTTTTTGTTCTGGCACACCTCGTCACCCCCCGCATGAATGTCCTGCTCGTTCAGTGAAGGTGCGTCGCGAACTTGTTTCCTCTTGCTTTGTTTTTGATTTTCTTTGTTAGGCTCATTGCCCTTGCTTATCTTGTTTGGCCAGGAATGAGGAGTGTGTCTATATTGGTCTCAAGGTGGAGTGTACTAATTGCGCTCGTCATTGGGGTCGAGGGTGCGTTGGCGGCATTCCTGATCGCAACATGTTGGCTTTCCCCTTTCAAGGGAAGCCCAAAGAAAATGTTGATTCTATTTTGGCCAAGATTGATGCCTTGACTTTGTCGGCTGCTCCCTATGGTCTGATCGGCGGTATGTTTTGTTAATTAAGTTCGTGAACTTGTTTTGATATCTGTTTTCTTGTTAGCTGGTGCTACCACTTCTGAGGCTTCTCACGCTCAAGAGGTGGAGGATTCTGCCCGCGCTT
The DNA here is from genome assembly GCA_030435655.1 of Armillaria novae-zelandiae. Classification (NCBI taxonomy): domain Eukaryota; kingdom Fungi; phylum Basidiomycota; class Agaricomycetes; order Agaricales; family Physalacriaceae; genus Armillaria; species Armillaria novae-zelandiae. The sequence continues at coordinate 53,297 of JAUEPR010000204.1, forward strand.
ATGTGGCTCTCAACTGGCGCCAGTTGACTTTTGATGGTCCCGAGACGCTCCCCTTGCTAGTTGCTTCCTGCGATGCTTTATTTTCCCACATTGAAGTTAACACTCGTGAACTTCTTGCGTTGTTGAAGGTCCGTGCTACTCTCACTGCCGAGTACCGCATTGTGCGTGCCAAGTTAGAAGAGAAGCGTGCCGAGCCAGGCAGTTCCTTTGGGCCTCCTCCTCCTTCGGATAATGTTCGCATCAAAACGAACTCGAAGGGAAAGGAGCCTAGCTGGTGGTAGGATATCTTCGCAAACTTGATCTGGTTGTGAGTCCGTCATGTACTTTTAGTCGTAGTAGTTGTTAAATGTTGTTCAACCAATGTCGTAGTTTTTCGTGTTACTTGTAAGGACCATGTGTAGTTTGTACGGTCGCTCCCCCCCCTCACTTATAGATAAAGCTTGCAAAGGGGTTCAACTCCCAAACTTTTGGCATGACTTAAGCTAGTTCCGCTTCATTGTATTCTTCTTCGTTGTCTGGTAATTCGTCGAAGGTATCTTCTTTTCCTGACTCTAGGAGTTGTTTCATTCGGGCCTGTGGTATATCAATTATTGTGCTGATCTCTGGCAAGTCTATCTTTTGTCTTGCAAAGTAAGCTATCAATCAGTATGCTGCGATTGGTCTTGCAAAGGTTGATCCATCAAGTTCGCACAGGATGTAGGCCCCACCCCGGTTCCTTCCAAGGACTACCAAAGGTCCTAAATAGCGGGGCCTCATTTTCCTATTCAGTGCTTTCTCTATTTGTGTGTTTCTCATTAAAACCAAACTTCCTCTTGCGAAGTTAAAGTCTTTAATAGAGTATTGATAATCTTCTTCAAATTTTAATGCTGCTTTACGCCTGGCTTCGTAAACTTTCGACTTGATACGTGCTAAGTCTTCTGCATGTTTCTGCAAGCTGATCGCCCTTTGAACTATCAGGGACATGGTGCTTATGATATTTTCTGGTGGTGGCATAAGCCATGTTGTTTCGATTATGTTGAGTGGTAGGAGTGGTTCAGTGCCCATGGCCACGAAGTATGGTGAACAACCCATTCTTCTTCACGTAGTTATTCTGTCTGACCAGAAAACAGAATGCACGTTTTGACTCCATCGTTTCTGGTCTCCCATGGATGCTTTGAATAAGCCTTGTCGTACATCAAAGTGAGGTCGCTCGGCTATTCCATTTGCTCGTGAATTGTATCCTGATATCCTGATGTGATTTATGTGGTATTTCTTCCTGAGGTATTCGACGGCAGCAACAAAAGCTTTGCCGTTGTCTGTAACAATTTCCACTAATGCTCCCCATCTACACAGGATATCTTCGAAAATCCATTCTCCTATTGTTCTTGCTGTTTCCCTTCGCAAACATCTAAATTTGGGGTAATGGCTCATGGAACACCGCCCTTGGACAATATATTTGAACTGTCCCGATATTGGCATGAGCATGGTGTTCATGTACATCTTCGAAAACAATGGTGCAGGGACTGCCACAGTTGCAGGGATGTAGATTTGTCTAGTCTGTCGCACTTGACACAGGTGGCAAGTGCGCACATACCAAGCAATGTCTGCTTTCATGTCGGGCCACCATATCTTGCTTTGACTAATTCGTGTGTCGCATAGAATCCTCTATGTGCTACTCTGTCATGACATGCTATCATGACTTCAAGTCTTTTGTGCTGGGGTATCACAAGCTGATGTTTCCCTTGCGAGTTTTTATGCCATAATTTCTCATCTTTCTCAAAGAAATTCATCACGTATCGCATGAACTTCACGTAGTTTTCTTTGTTCATTCCTTGTGGCCTTTCCAAGTTCGTATGCCAACGTAGAATATAATCCAACCGTTGATCTCATAGAACTTGTTGAGCGGTTTGTGGTACATCCTTATAAGTTAGCGAACTTGTTTGTTCCTCCCACTCTTCAGTGTCTTCTAGCATTATTGAATATGTGGCTTGGGCAGCGTGTACATGACCTTGTAGTAGACCATAGTGTGTATGCAGGAAATTGTCCATACCATCTCCTGACGGCGGCGGATCTCCTTCTTGAGGTGGACGCCATGATAGACCGTCAGGTCCATGCCTAGTTCCAGGTACGTGTACTAGTACGAAATGAAAGGATAGTATCCCTATGATCCAGCGGTTTACTGCAGCTGACGGTGCAATGTCTGGGTTTTTGAGCATTCCCTTTATAGCGCTCGCATCCACTTCTACCACAAATGTGGATAGTCCTATAAGGTATAGCTTACAATCTCCTAGGGCTCTGTATAGCCCGTAGATTTCTCTTTTTGCTTGGGAGTAGCCACATTCCCAGGGATTCAAGGTGATTGATCCAAACCTCACGAACTTCCTGATTGATGGTTCCTTGGGGTCACATTGCACCAGGTAGTAACCAACGGCTGCTGGTCCTGTATCGACTGCGAGGATAACAGCCCCTCACGAACTATAATTGATAGGTTGTAAGGCTGGACTACTTCGCACTGCCTCCTTTAGTTTTTCTTGTGCTGCTATTTCTTCATTCCCGAACTTGAACTCAACATCTTTGCAGAACAGTTTCGTTAGAGGGAGCGAATTTTCTGCGAAGTTTTCAATGAAGTTTCATAGTACTCCCACTGTTCCAACGAAAGCTCACATGTCTGAGATGTCCTTGCAGGGCCCCCACCTGAGTATGGGTTCTACGATACTTGGTAAGGGTAGTCATCCAGCGTATGTACATCTGTGGCCTATCACCACAATTTCTGGGCAGCATAAGTATGCTTTCTTTCCAGAGAACATGCCCCCGCAATATTTCATACGTTGCACAATCCTATTTAAGTTCGCAAAGTGTTCCCAAACAAATCTACGAATGCCCTGATTTTCTGGTATGGTTTCATAGGCTTTTCCTAGTTCGTATCTTGTAGCAGGGCCTTGGACTGGTACATCGTCAATATAAGGGATAGTATATTGTGGAATTTCTGGTTGTAGGATGAAGGTAACGTCGTCGTGAAAGATCGGGACCGAATTGGTCCACCCCATAGGTAAAGTTACCAATCTTAGGGCTCCGTAAGGTGTTTGGAACGTGGTGAGGTCTCTTGAGCTTTCAGCTAACACTCACTCGTCGTATCCTACAAACAAATCTAGTGTGGCCCCACAAGCTCTGCCCGTGAAGTTTTCTGCTAATTGATCTGTGGTGGGTGGTAAACCGGAATGGGCGATGGTAACTTCATTGAGTGGTTCGAGACTGTGAACGATTCGCAAACTTTTTCCATCTTTCTTAATGACTGTGAACCACCGAGAACGGTATGAAGAGTTTGACAGTTCATATACTCCCGTGTCAAGCTTTGTTTTAATGATTTTACAGATTTCACTGTATATTCCTGGTGGTATGGGTATGTTTCGTAGTACCCAGGGAGTGTGTTCTACCACTGGGATATCGATTGGTGGGAAGAAGTCTTGTCTGAAGCTTCCTCGTTCAGCGTCTTCCCAAGCAAATGCTTGACTTTGTAGACTCATGAAGTGGTGCATTAATTTTCTTTCCTCACTCCAGAGGAATCCATTGTTATGTATTGAGTCGATATATTCTTTTCTTTCGATGTTATATCTTCGCAAAGGCTTGAATTCTGGGGGTTGTGGTGAAAGTTCAAGCATGTCTTTCAAGGGATCTCCTCGAATGTTGTGAATAATCCTGAACTTGTCTGGTAAGGTGGCTAGTACCGGCTTAGTTTTCAAGGCTACTGGCTTATACTTTTTGCTGGCGTATATTGAAGCAGTTTTCTCAAACCATGGTTCGTAGTTTTCATCGCCAATTATATTCGAGCCGTATAGATTATACATGTACTTGAGAGGCTTGGAGATGTGTTTAGAAGGGGTTTTCACGCTGCGCTGCACGTAGATGGGCATATTTCTCCCATGAGTTCTAGTGTGCGGACTATCTAAGGGTCCATTTAGAGTGGTTATATCGTGTACTGAAGGGATGTGGAGTTGGGTTGGATCGCACACAGCTAAATATTGCGTGGCGGTGTGGAAGTTCTCGAACTTGTTTCGTGTAGCATAAGCGGAAATAACAGGGTTCTGATTCTTGTCTAACTCGATGACTAGTGCCACTTCTTCTTGATCGTGTAGCTTTTCTTCTAGTCAAGGATCATCTTCTTCTGTATACGCATCGTGTGTCATGAGTCGTACACGGCCCCTAGGTCTGGTAGGTATGGTTGCTGTTTTTCCCATGTTGGGATCATGAATTGTAATGGTCTGATCCTGGTTCTCGTAGTTCCTAACGATGCTCCATGTAAGAGTGTCGAAGGGACGCCCAAGTAATATGTCATAGACCAATTGTCTAATGATGTGCACTTGTAGGTACAGGGTGATGTCTCCGAATAAAAACGCGATGTTCCTGGCAAGGCCAAGTGAACTATTCAACGTCCCATTGGCGGATTGCATGTCTATAATTACCATGGGATCATAGGTTAACCCCAGGCGATGGCATACGGCTTCTGACATCGAAATCACTTGTGATCCTGGGTCAATGATACACTCAATCTTCAGCTGATGATCCATGATAGGCAGTATAGATTGTAAGGTGATTGATTCAGCTGCACACTTAAGTGGGCCAATCTTTTCTCCTTTCTTGATGCGATCTTCGTAAGGATCCTGGACCACAAAAGCCCCTTCAGGAGGATCTTCGCGAACTTGTTTGACCCGCTCTTGCTCGAATGTTTGTACTAGGGGCTTTGGTTGCCCGTATAGTAGCGTACTTTTTTACGGAAGGATCCTCTGATGCGACATTGATTTCAACGGTACCGGGTCCAGTGTATGAAACATCATTCTTAAATTGTTCGACAGTTGGTGGCACCTTGTGTTTTGTGATATCGTCCTTCGTCATATCATGTATTTCTGGGGATAGCGAAAATAGTTCGCATTGGGACAAGGTAACGGGAGCGTCCATGGTTCTTTTGTACACATGTCTGGCTACCAACGCATCCTCTATAGGAGCTTTGGTATGGTATGCCGGTTCATGTTCGCAAACTTTCCTGTGGTAATCAGGCTTTGCACCAATGTTGCCATCAATGGGTGGGGCATAATTAGCCGGTTGTGCTGAAGCAAATGGGTGTATATCTTCGGGGATCCCTTCCTCATCAAGGGTCGGTCTGTTCTTTGATTGCCGCATGGAGTCTTGTTCTGCCATGGGCGTGTTCCATACCACGGTATTGGCGTGCAAACTTGTTTGTACTGAGGGGATAAACAATTTGATTATTTCTGCTTCGCGAACATCTTTCGCTTGAGTTTGCGGGGAGTGAATCTCCACATCACTGTCGTCGGATAAGTCAACAAGTGCAGGTATGTCATCTGCATCTGGAGGTGCTTCTTGGTCTTGCGTTTCTTTTCTGAATGAAGTTCGCGGAGTTAATTTCGGTTTCTCAACATCTTCGCGAACTTTCTGATTATTGCAGGTATTTCTTGCCATGGTGTTGTTATGCTCTGGAGTCGACGGAATGTCGGCTACTGGCTTTGGTTCCTTAACTTCGCCAGGGTTGGTTTTTCATGTTAGGCGAGGTACATGGACTTCAACTTGTTTGAACCAGGTTTTAAGTGATTCATCGTTGGAGGCGTCTGCACAAGCTTGTAGACTTTGTAGTTCTTTTTCAATAGACCCAGTTTTAGCACTTAATGCTTCGACTCATTGAGTGATGGTCATATTGGCTGGTAAGGAACGTTTGTCCACTAGCTGAGTGTATTGTTCGGCGTTTTTGTTATGATTTATTTACTTTTTACCCTTCAAACCTTCACATCGGCACTATATGCATCACGTTCGTGACAGTCGCATCAACTTCCATAAATCTTCACCATCACTGTCACCAAGGACTATTATTAGACCCATCTTTCTAGTATATAAGTAGCACACTTTCAGCTGTAATACTCAGCTTCGAGCTAAAGTTTATACAACCTCATCT
>JAUEPR010000205.1:0-59125 GCA_030435655.1 Armillaria novae-zelandiae
AGCGGATTGCCCCACCGCGCTAGATAAGGATGACTTCGTAGCTTCGCGGATGGACGATGCCATGAGGGTGTCAAGTATCTAATAAGAATCTCGACAAGCACTTGAGAATGCTTCGATCCCTTCGATGCGCGAGTTGATAATACCCGGTATGGCCCGTATGAACTGAATACCCAAGAAATTGGGCACTATTACCAACTAGTATTTCAAGATAGTGCGACGTGGCGCAAATTATTGTCGGGCTACTGATCCGTTCCTTGGCTTCACACCGTCAATCATTCACGGTTGTCTGTTCAATGTCTATTTGTGGACAGTTGTGGACGCATTCACGAGGCGCGTCAGTCACGCGCTTTGACTGCCCGATTCGGTAAGCAGCCATTTTTGCCATCAAGTCTCGACATCGACGTTCTCACTGCTCAATGTCCTCCATTCTTCGTCCTGGCTTCTCTTGTCTAAGTCGATGTATCTCGCCTATCCGTGCTACTCGTCATTTTCATCCGTTAGCTGGTCAATGGACTGGAGAGTCGCCTTCTTCTAACCTCGTTCCCATCGTCATCGAGCAGACGGTACGTCGTGGCGAATGCACTAGGTAACTTGTTGGCTTATCGTGGAAGGACAGGGAAGAGGCGAACGCTCGTACGATATCTTTTCGCGCTTGCTTCGGGAGAGGGTCATCATGCTTTATGGTCCGGTGCGTTGAGCTTAAGCGCCACTTGCAGCCTACCCACTGAATCTATACTTCAGATAAGAGATACAGATTCCACGTTGACTGTCGCCCAGCTTCTCTTCTTGGAAGCAGAGGATACATCGAAGCCTATACATCTCTACATTAATTCTCCAGGCGGTAGCGTTACTGCAGGATTAGCAATATATGACACAGTAAGTGGGGTGGAAGATTACCTATCTTCATCGCAATTGATTTCCGCAGATGCAGGTTTGGACATCTAATCTTGCTCCAACGGTCAACTGACTCACCGGCACGCCGATAGTACGTTTCTTCGCCAATACACACGTACTGCATCGGGCAAGCAGCCAGCATGGGTTCACTTTTACTATCTGCGGGAGAAAAGGGCAAACGCCACTGCTTACCGAATGCCAGCATCATGATACATCGTCCGTCCTTAGTGGCTCTCATTGGGACTTTGCGTCTAATAACGGTTTCTAGAGCCTTCCGGCGGCGCCTCTGGTCAAGCATCTGACATAGCTATCCATGCTAAGGAGATTCTACGAATACGTCAGGTCTTGACCGGAATTTACCAGAAACATTGCGCAAAACCTGGGGAATCAGTGAGCAAAGGCCTCGCTCGTTTCGGTACGTTTCCCTGTACAGCGTCTAGCTTCCTTATCAATACGTATGTCCAGAAAATGCGCTTGAACGCGATAACTTCATGACAGGTTCGGCATTTCATTCATTGTCGATGTTTCAGCTCTGACCTTTCCCTACTGTAGCTAAGGAAGCCTTAGATTTTGGGATTGTAGATGCAATACTGGAGAAGAGCCCTAAGTCCGAGGGCGATAGCCAATCATGAAAAATGTATTTTCTGTTGGACAGACAGTCTCAATGTTGTCCTGGCTGTGTATAGTGGCGGAGCCAAATGTCGACGAATGTGGGATTGGCGGCTCGTTGGTTCCTAAAGGGCCTCTCCTTCAGGGACTTTACGTTTTATACACTTGGGGCCCGTACGAGTTTCAAGATTGAGGGTCGCAAGCGACCGTTTATTGCCTAGCTTCATTTACTAGCGGCGACTTCCAGACACGAGGACAGCATATCTAGTATCACAGTGAGCGTCGATTGATCAGGCGCTCTTCCTAAAAATATGTTTCGCGTGGTTGGGACATACCCACACAGAATGAAGTCCGAAGTGCATTGGACCCACCTCCGTCATGAAGCTCACACCCTGGCAGCTTTTCCCGCTCTTTTCGTTGGCTGTGTCCTCTCGTTTACGAAAACGTGATGACAGCGATGAGTATACGACTGTCATAGTTCCTGTGGGTATCGACAACGGTTCGTACACGGTCAGTGTCGTTATGGTATGTTTCGTGGCTATTCTGGCCCCAGCTCCCGAGCTCAGTGTGTTTCCCAGTCAACGGGTGCCTCGACGCAACATTTCTCATTTGGGCTCACAACAAGCACCGGCTATATTACTGTCGCAGGCACAAGTTGCCAGACTTGCGATGGCGTTCAGCCGTATGCATATTCTCTCGTTAAGTTTTTCATTCTCCCAGATTGGCCGATACCAGGTATAATCGTACGGAGTCGACGACCGCAAGGGACCTCACTGGTGGCCAGAATGTCGCTATAATAGGCGGTGCTTCTGCAGATGGAAACTTGATCACGGAAAACTGCGGTCTTCAGAAAACTGACGGGCAGGAATGGAGCTATGCTAACCAGACCAGTATGTCTGACAATCTATACCGTACAAATCCCTTTCATTACCGCTGCCGCAGTCGTGGTAGCCAACCAATCTAGTTCTATGTTCTCACCTGGAATTTCTGGTATCTTAGGTCTCGGGCCCAATTCCAGTGCGTCTTTCTTGCCCATCGACAGGCTTCCGATTGACCAACTTCGCAGGAGATGGGAATTTCAACGCCACGGTCTTCGGTGGTTACCTTTCAGGACAGCCAGCCGGTGAAAATTTTACTTATGGCATGGCATTGAGCCCTAATACCGGCTCCTCGAATGACGGAGGATATCTTCACCTTATCCACCCGGAACCATCGTACTACCAAGGCAACGTCGCTTGGAAAGATATGCAGACGTACAATACCAGCAGCCTGGATACGGACTTCTACATCAACCTCGACAGCTGGACATTGACCACAGACAACGGGAATGTTTCTCGTAGTGGCAATCTCGTAACCGCAATTGACCCAATCTACGATGCGCTTGTCTTCCCTCAACAAGATGCCAGCGTGCTATGTCAGTTTGCTCTCGTGCGGTTTTCTTGGCAGCAGACTCATGTGTATGACCGTTAGATGCTAGCATCAGTGGTGCTTCTGTTGCCGGCAACACTCCTTCCACAAACATATACAGCATTCCATGCGACACGCAGATGAAAATGATTTTCACTATCAACGACTTGGCGGTCACTCTCGATGAATCGACGCTAGTCGTCAACCAGAACGGCCAATGCACCGGCGTCATCCAGCAGTGGTCGTCGCCTTTGGCTACAGAATATCTCTTAGGTTCCAGTTTCCTTTCTTCCGTTTATGTGTAAGCCTTGTTGCTCCCATTATCGTCCTCAGCTAACAACCATTCTAGCATTGTGTCGATCTCGAACGCTACTACTGGCACAGTCGGATTCGCACAGAGGAATACAGGCAACACGAGCGGCCGCCTTTCTACTGGTGCGATTGTTGGAATAGCTGTCGGATCAGCAGCATTCGCGGTTCTGGTCTTGATTGCAGGCATATTCATATACCGAGCTATTCGAAAACGCCGAGCCCGCAGGGATTCTTCCGAGTCTCCCTCTGGCGGCTACAAAGAGCCCATCTACTCTGGCGGGGTGATGCTGGCCCCTCCGCCTGGTTGGGTCGTCACGCCTTTCACACCCGACACGAGTAGTGCAGCCTCTCCGCCTACATCGTCTTATACGCATATCCCTTCAGGAAACGAGCCGCTAGTGCAAGGAGGACATTCTATAACAAGCGATCGATCCAATCCACTGACTAATCGGATGTTTCCTCCACCACCCTCTTATCCCATTAACACCGCAAACGCTGGTGGTATTATGAGCATCACAGAGAGGCAGTCACCGTACGAATCTGCCAATGAGAAAAGGAGAGTGCATTATCTCTCCGCCAATCCGTAATGATTCTACCAACGGCAATCGCATTCCGCTGCTCCCCTGTTGGATTTCCAGGTCTTTGCTTTGCCCGTAGTCCCTCAGGAAGGGTCCAGCTGATTATTGACGCACATTATTCTCGCTCTCTTCTGTACAGGCGATGGTTTGTTCAACAAATAATGCAGCTATCGCTGCCTATTCCCCTCCTATCGACTCTGATTGCGGAAATATTGACAAAGTGCTGTTATCATCAATCTGTTGATCTTCCTTACCCCAAATTTCTTCAAATTGTACAACTCCCTACGGCTTGTTATCCCCGTTCGACTTTCAATTACTAAAATTTAAAATCTTCCTGTTACTGTTGATCACCGTTGATGTAAACCAAAATTATCCAGCACCCCGTCGAACATTAGGCGTTCGTCCCATCCGGGATGCTTGTCTTCTGCACGATACTACGTGAAGAGCATGAGATCGATGCTGGTGCCTCGATGCAACCACAGCTTGAACCTCACTCACCAACTCGACATGAAATTTTTCTATCCTACTACGCCTGGGGATCATTATGTCAAGCGTAAGTACAGCTGATCATCGCTGTTCTGGGGCCTAATTCAAGTTAATATGCCTAGTAAAAATTAAAGTTGCTATATACAAATGGGTGCACCGTAAAATGCTCCGAAAAGTACTGGAAGATGTGAGTAATTATGTCAAAAATTGAATGGACGGCAATATATAATCGTCTTCAAGGCAAAGCGCAAGTCCGCATATGATATAGTGGTTGCACTGGTCCATCTGAATTTTCTGAAGTTACAATCTCCTCCCAGACAGAAATCGGGCGAATGGAAGAATCGATAAAGGTTCCAAACCAACGGATGTACACCGATAATAATATCTTCCTCCCTCGCCAACATTCCCTGCTGTTACCTAGGCATTCGGAGCCTCTCATGTTTACTCTGCAGCACACTAAAGCCATACACGTAGCATGCCGGATTCCCGGCTCCTCCGTTCTCAAAGACTATATTGCAAAGAACTACGACTTTGGAACTGCATATAGCCATCTGCGCTCAATATGGAACCATGCTGACATTCAAACGGAGCTACAGAAACTTGAAGCGGAAGCAGGTCATGGAGAAGTCTGCCCAAAGATGATTGGAGTTGGCAGTTTGTTGCCCGTGTTGGGAGAGATGATGACGACTTGTTTGACGGGTTCCACATTGAAAGGGGGTTGGTGCGCGGATTGGCTGTGGGAGGTGAAGAAGGGATCGATCAATGTGGAGAGTAGGTTGTCAAAGACGCGGACGGGATAGCACATCCATTCCACATTGCTGCCAGCCACCAGTACCCAATACCGGAGGATACTTACACATTGCTCGCCAGCAACCCGTTCGGAATGTATGGTAGAATAAAGTCGCTGCAATATTGGGTTGTCGGGCAACGACTGCTCAACAAGATGTTTGAAAAAGTGTCTGTTTTTACAATGACTGACATCGATGAAATAAAGCGGCTTGAGAAGCTAGGTTTAGCTATATGGTCTCGTAGTACTCTTGCTTGATTGCGAATACCCACATTCTGATAAATTTTGTACCTAATTGTAACTTATTCCGCGGTTAATTACAGCACCAGGTCAACGGTATCGCAAAACTTACCGAGTCTGCCGGTCTTTAATCGTCTCCTAGGATATTCAACACTTTCCACTAACGGGACAGACCGTCACAGAATCCAACAAGGGTGCTAGAAGGCCATTCTCCAAAGCTTTTGCTAATGAAATTCAGCGGAGGAATTCTGGTATCCGAGTGCGTTCAATATCAGATCCAGATTTATCTGGACTGACCATCGATTCCAGACACGCCTGATGAACGAACTCAGTGCGTTCCCGGACTCGATAGGCATGGTTGGCAAACACCATTTTGGTGAGGTCCAAGTTCTAGCTGATAATGAGTTTTTGTATGGGCATCGAATACTACACAATATTAGTTAGATGACGACGAGACACAGGGAGTCCACAAACTGTTCCAATCGGTAATAGTTGATGAAGGGCCCATAACTGAAAACTTGAATGCACGTCCTAGCTTTGCGGAACAGGTCTGGGACGATGGATGGGGCAACTGGCATAGCTGGCCGTGGTCTTTTCATGTTAGTAAGAGAGGGATAGACTGTTGGTGTTCTAGTCAAGAGGCGATGTTTGTCAACCCACGGATGGACTGTTCCCTCACCCAAGTAGCTCTGAGATAAGCCAAGGTGTAGCCATTAACTCCATACCTAGCCAAATAATGGCATTTGTTTGGGAATTCAACCCAGCGAAAGGTTGCTCTCTCCCTCCACGTCGCTCGCAAGCTTTCTCTGGCCAGTATACGGCCATCTTCCCTGTTCTTTCATCCCGCGCACCTACTCCCTACAGCGTTCGGTGTACCAGATTCGGCTTTTTGCTCGTGTTCTGGTTCTCGGGGGCTCAAGACTTGGGCCTGCCACTCCGTTTGGGTTCCCATTTCGTCGAACTGCATCTTCAGCTGACCAATCACCCCACATTCAGATTGGTCTGCTCCTTCCCGACTTTCACCCAAACTCGTGGCTCCGACACACCCTCGTCTTTCGACACACCACTCAAATACACTAGTATTTTGAGTGCCCTACCTACTCATAACAGACACTCCGATATCACATACACTAGCCTAGGCGAACTAGCTTATCCGCGATCTATCTGCGGAGATGACCAATATATACAAAGTGATTTTCGTTGTCGTCAGCCACTCGCCTCCTACCATTTCCCGATATACGCCGCCTGTGTCTGGTGCGAATATCGGCGCCGGAGGTGGATGTGCAATGTGCATGTGCAGCCAGAATGACGAGGAGCCCTGAACGACCTAGGAGCGATCATAGTGATGGCGGATGCTGAGACTCACAGGAATTTGAAAATCCGTAACACGCGTCTTCTCATCGAAAAATTCAGACTCTCCGTACTCTTCGAGCAGAATGTGACTACGAGACACGCTCGCTACGCTTGCAGACTCATCTTCTACTCTCATCGAGCACGATAGCCATGGTAAATACTGTGCAAAGTTCTTTTATGCCGTCGTTCTCATTGTTTTCTAGATTTCGTTTGCTTCCGTTGTCCGCGCTCTGGGTTAGGAGCATAGGCACTATAGTTCGTGAGATGGTGAATCTGATAGGAGGGGGAAGGGAATGTGATGATGCAGTGACGGGGATGATGATGGGTTAGGAATGAATAGTGTTGTGTTCGATGCTGGGAAGTGCGTAAAGTTGTGTGGGGACGCGTCTTATGTTGACAGGCTTTCAGGGGGGTTGCAGTGTTGGGTCGGTTGAACGCAAGGCCATGCTATATCGCAAGTATGGTATTTGCAGAACTGCACCACTTGATCGCTATGGTCCCGTGGAAAAGCTGCTTAACCAGACGGCTGAGACCGATATCTCCTCAGAATAATGGATGCCAGTATCGCTGCAGTGTCGGAACTCAATGCCCGACTAGTATGTCTATCTTCCTGGTATAACCACTGAAGCTGACCTCCAGACAGTGAATATATACTTTAGACAGACGAATCTTCCCGAAATTTTATCAGCGAACACTATCCTTGGTTTCTACGGACACGGTGGATATCGTTTTCTGATACAATGGCAGACGTGATCCAATACTTCGTCTCGCACCATTACGAAGGTGTATACTATGATGTCAACATTGGCTGCAAGCGTCCATTAGATCCCTCCTCGCATGTCCCGTCATTCTCCCAAAAATCATCCCAGTCGGCCTCTCCGACGACTCATGTTCTAGACCAGAGGGCACCCATTTTTCGCCCGGCTCATCCACAATCTCGCGACACGCGATCATTCCTGGCTCCTCAACTACCTTACTGTCATGTTCTCTACCAGGCATATGTTTCTTTTCATGCAGTATGCCATCTGGACTTTCCCCCACGCTGCCGCGCTCAGTGACCCCATCCACGGGAAGAATGCCAAGGATGGTGAAACACCACACGCGCATTTCTCGCATTTCTATGGCAGTAGCTGACATGCTGATGACGCTGCATTCGCTGGATTCCTCGGCCATTGGGATAACAGATGTTGACAGGCGTCGCCTCATAGCGGGTCGGTGTTCATGGCGTTACTCATCAGGCAGCGCAAGCAGGTTATGCGCTTGATGGGACGACTCTCTTCGCGTTCGGTGCATGACTCTTCATTGGGTGATAGAATGACCGACGGTCAACGCGGCGTCCTCTTTCCCTGCCAGTGTTGATTTAGCCGCACGATCTTGAATCAAATCGTTCATTAGAGGAGGTGCGTCTGGAGAACCGCCGGCACATCCAGGACCAGAAGATGATGGGCCGGGAGAGTATTGTCGTTCATCGAATTTTTCACATCTTCACGATGTCTAAAACAATTAGAGTCTGTATTTATTTCGTTTACCTTTCGCCAAACAAAGAGCTCAACAAATTGGTTAGCACGTAACACCTACGGACATCAATAGATCTGACCTTGAACTCTTCTGCCAGCACACTACGCGATTTCAGCTAGCAGAAGATGATAAAGCGTGCTCTCATAGGGAGTCCATTACCGTTCCGATCAACAAATGTCGAAGAACTCGTACCTAAAACCCTAGCTTTGCAGAGCGGTTCTTCTTTGAGCTGGGGCAGGTGGTATCAAGGAAGTTCCAACGTAGGACGACATTTCAGAGCACTAAGCCTCATATACAAACATCTCCATAACCTCGGGAGGAAACGTAGTCACGGTAAAAGAACGGGACCATGGCCCTATGATGCAAGCTGGATCCTAGGATCGAAGACTTTGCAGAATTCTTCGCAGGGAGTGCATCAACAAAAGGAGTGCCGTTGATGACTGATGATACCACCTGCTACTGGCGAATTCTTAGGTCTGTGCTCCGCCGAGTCTGATTGCGGAAATATTGACAAAGTGCTGTTATCACCGATCTGTTGACCTTCCTCACCCAAAATCCCTTCAAATTTTACAGTTCTCTACGGATTTTATCTCCATTCGACTTCCAGTTACTAAATTTTCCGAATCTCCCTGTTACTGTTGAATCTTGATTACCATTAATATGAACCAAAATCCAGCACTCCATGGAACATTAGGCGCTCGTCGCATCCGGGGTGCCTGTCCTCTGCATCATATCACGTGAAGAACATAGATAGATGATGGCGTCTTAGCGCAACCACAGCTTGAACCTCACTCACCGACTCGACACAAAATGTTTCTACACTACACTGGGTCCGCCCGGCAATATTTCAAGCGTAAGTAGAGTTGATTATCGCTGTCCTGCGTCCTAATTGAAGCTACACTCAGGAAAAACCAAAGTTGCTGGAGGCAAACGGATGCACCGTACGGATTCCTGCGCGACATTGCCTTCGCCAGAAGCAATGCTCTCAGTGCTAGAAGATGTGAGTAATTATGATAACAATTGAATGGACGGCAATATTTAATCGGCTTCGAGGCAAAGCGCACTGGTCAACTTGAACTTCCTGGAGTTACGATCTCCTCCCAGACAGAAATTGGACAAACGGAAAAGCCCATGAATATTCCAAAGCAGCGGGTGTGCACCGGTAGAAAGCTCATAATATGGTCCTCCCTAGCCGACACTTCCTGCTCTAGCCTTGGTATTCTGGGCCTCTTGGGATTGCTCAACAGCACCCTCGGAACGTCATATACATTGGATACTCCATCCCTCACCTCCGTTCTCCGAGGCTGTATTACAAAGGACTACGACTTTGGAACTGCATATGGCTGTCTGTGCAATGCATGGTGCAACAGCATTTTTGACATTCAAATAGATCAAGAGATTTATGAGAAAGATGACATAATGCGGCGAAGAAACGCGGTTGTGGGTAGTCGGATAGTTGATCCAAGAATAGATCCTCGACGAGTCTGGGATCTGTACAGTAATCGTGTGATCCCATGGTGGAGCTGCCGGCCGGACTTCGACCGGTTGGTGACAGATAGGGTTTCACGACCAATATCACATGCTTGGGTGGATGAGGAGGACCGTGTCGACGTGTGGACGCCTATCAATGGATATCAATGGCCCGTGCCCATCCCTAAAGGTGCCAACCTCGACCTCATCCGGATCGAGATGCTGAACCTGGGGCTGGAATACACTTGGTTGGATGTTCTCTGCCTGAGACAGAGAGGAGGGCCAAGGGAGGACCTGCGTGTGGAAGAGTGGAAACTCGATGTGCCTACCATCGGTGCCATATATCATGAACGCATTGTGGTGTGTTATTTGAGCGGGCTGGGTCTGCCTTTGACTTTGAAGGAAGGTGACTTGGAGAGTGACCGTTGTTGGTTCAGGCGTGCGTGGACAGTGCAAGAAGTCGGCTGGAAGAGGGTTATTGCTGGGGATACACCAGATGGACCGTTGCATACCAAGCCAATAGACGGCGCGGGAAACTACAAGAACAAGATATTAACAAGATTTCACAAGCAGCTCGAGTCTGTGGATATTACACGAAACGACATATATGGCATGCTATCTGTGATGCAGGATCGGATATCAACCAACCCAGTAGACAAGGTTGCCGGGCTAGCATATTCTCTTCCGACACGTACAATACCAGCATACTATGAGAGCCAATCTCTGGAGGATGCATGGACAGCACTTGTAAAGGGGATGTTGCCAGAGATGCGGGGCTTCCTGTTCTTCACCTTTCCTGAACCTGGAACTGGATGCAAGAAATGGAGACCGTCATGGGAGCAGGTCATGAAGAAGTCTCTGCCCAAAGATACTTGGGGTTGGCAATTTGTTGCCCGTGTTTGGAGGTGTCATCATGACTGGTTTGACGGGTTCCACATTGAAAGGGGGTTTGTGCGCAAATTGGCTGTGGGAGGTGAAGAAGGGATCGATCGATGTGGAGAGTTGGTTGTCAAAGACACACACGGGATATCACATACATTCCACATTGCCGCCAGCCACCAGTACCCGATCCCTGAGGACACATACACACTGCTCGGCACCAATCCATTCAGAAGGAGGGGCGGAATAGAACCGCCACAATATTGGATTGTCGGCCAACGACTGCCAGACAGGATATTCAAGAAAGTCTCTGTTTTTAGAATGACTAGCATCAACGAAATAGAGGGGCTGGCAAGACTAGCTGCACAGTTTCGTAGTATTCTTGCTTGATTTCGAATACCTGCATCCTGGTAATTTTGTACCCAATTGCAACTTATTCTGTGGTTAATTGCAGCACCAGGTTGTAGAAACACCAACGGTAGTGGAGAACGTCTTGAATAAATGAACAGAGCATTACATCCGGTGCACATGTCGGTCAGGGCAACAAACGAGATGAAGATTCTTTTGCAACGAATGATGAAAGTGTGGTAGGATGGAAGTAATAGGTCGTAGAGGGCAGCCTGAAGCACGAACACATGTTAGTAAGAGAAAGATATATTCTTCGCATGTTTCCAATCCAGCGCAACACCTGATGTTTGTCAATCCACGGGTGGACTGTTCCCTCGCCTGAGTAGCCCGCGGTCCATCCATATGGCGGACTATGCCCTCTTCACCGGCCCAGCAAGTGTCCGACTCGCCTCAGTACCATTTCCCGATATCCTCTACATCTTCCCGGACAACTAACTTATTCTGAACGTGATTCCGGACACATCAACGTCGACGTGTACAGCATGTCGGAGCACTCGGCATACAGGAGTAGGGAGTAGATATCAAGACGTACTGGCTTTCCAACTCGTTCAAAGTATAATTTACACTGAGGGATGCAGACAGGTTCGACATAAATGAACTCCACATATACCTTCGCATCCAGAAGCTATTAGGAATGAATAGGAATGAACTCACTCCAAATTTCCTGTTCCCATACTCCAATACATATTGGAGGTGGATTTCTTGTACTATTTCGTAGATTCCCTCGCCGCCGAACGACGGCGTGACAGCCTCATCGTTCATGCTCAAAGATCGATGTAACGAGGCTTTAATTGCGCTCCCAAATTTTGTTGAGCCGCCAACTTGAAGGTATGACTCCCATGGGACAGATTCTCGCAGTTCCTCAGTCGATATTTGGTCCCTGATGTTTTTCAGTCGTGTTCATGCTGTGATACGGAGGCATGAAAGCAACAGTGCTGTCCTTTCTACGGACGTGCACGAGAATCACTGGCATGACTTTTGGTGTGTGTAGGAGGGTTAGTATACATCTCCTCTTCGACCTCCTTTTTTTACGAGTTTGTGCAGAACTCGTCTATTTCGCGAGACCAGTGTAACCCCTAGAGACTCAGAACTACTCCCGAAATTAATATTTGAATGCCTATACACAAATTCACTATCCACATACTAGGTCAATCCTGATGAAGTCCCCGTTGGTTCTAGTTCCCTGCTTACAGGTCCCTCTCCCGTCATCAAGCTGCGGCCCGATGAAACGTTGTCCACTATCAATCCGTACCTCAGGTCGTCGCCGGAATAAAGCTCACGAAGATGTTGGTACTGCTAGTTTGGGATGACGATGGAAACAGAGTGGACGCGTCCTCGGCTGAAGTCCTTCATCACGGCTGCACACAATCGAACCATGTTCCAGCGAGAAGGGATTCTTGCTGGATCTTGCTCGTTCAGCGAGAGGTGGTACGATGCGGCGAAGGGGAGGCAAGTCATGAACATCTCGGATGAAATCCCTCAAGTAGTAGGACAATGCTAGGCCCCAGGACACGAAGATTCTTGATACGGACTCGGAGACTGTTGCAATGATTACAGATCTGCTGGAAATGAGAGTGCGGCCGGCTATCATGGAGGAAGGGGGGATATTGAGTATCGTGAATTTACGAAGAAGGGTCTGGCACTGTGAAGATCAAGCTGAAGGGCAGCTGCAGAAGATGTGATTCGAGCACAGCCATTTTGAAGGGTGGGATCGAACGGATGCTGATGCACTATATTCTTGAGAGGGGTGTCGAACAGGCATGTTTTCTTTCTTCCTTTTTCTGCATCGCTGAAAAGCTCACAGGCGCTTGCCCGGGAAGAAGAAATTGCCCTTGGACAAATTTCAGAAGCTGGAGAAATGGCTTGGGAATACCGGAAGCAAGTCCAGGCAGGTCTTTGCCAGCAGCCTTCTTCATACAGCTTCATGGTTCTTTCTTTCGGTTTCACTGGGTTTCCATGGTAGTTATCTGCCATGCCCATATTTGGAAGTAGTATTTCACGCTTTCACAGAATTTTCATGGGTCTGTTTCTTCACCTTCACACAGGATTTTCTGTACATAGAATGAATAGACTGTGGTTTATAGTATAATGAAGCATGGAAACGAAAATCAAAGCACGTAGGCAGATATTCATGTAAAGAGTAAGTACCCGCCAAAGTTATCTGCCATTAGCCCCTATAGTTGTCTGCCATCGGCCCGGAATCAACCCAGAGTTATTTGCCACAACATTTCTCTTTCCGTATCCTGGCGCAGTATATTTCTGTGTAGATTTCCCGGGTATATGTATATGCACAAGGTCCTGCTTGTATATGTCCCAGGATCAATACGTGCCATTACGAGTACTAGTAATACATACACTGTACGTTATCCAACTTTCCATTTTGAAGACGAAGACCCATCTCTGCTACTAATTGAGGTAACAAAAATAAAACTCCTACTGATTGATAGATATTAGTGACAACAACCATAAGTAAAGGGTGACGTCGTGGACCGGGTTGAAGCGGCAGCCCAATTTGAAAAAGATTCGATGAATTCAAACGCCCATCTCATCTACTCTCATCTTTCCTTCCCACCATGGTCACGACCGACGATGCTGGCACGTCGCGAAAGTATGTTCGCGCGCCTCGCAGCTAGCGCAAGTCCAGACGAATATGACCGTTACAGCGTTCGAGGCACTCCCACCACCATCCGACGCTCCCAGGCCAACATTCACCATGTCCTTCCTGACGACAGCGGGTGATAAGAATCAGTCCCAAGCTCTGTTTCTCATGGGAGGGAAAGCACTGTGGACCAAGGAGCTCGAAGTAGCACTGAAGGAACGAGAGGTGGATATGCTCGTTCATTGTCTCAAGGACGTTCCTACTGTGCTACCGGATGGCTGTATCATCGGTGCCATCCTAGAGAGAGAAGATCCTGTCGACAGCCTCGTCATAAAGAAAGACAAGGAAGACGCATGGAAAACTCTGGATGACCTTCCAGCTGGGAGTGTTGTCGGCACGAGCAGCGTCCGTCGCGTCGCCCAGTTGAAACGAAACTTTCCTAAGCTTAAATTCCTCGATGTGGTAGGTTTTTCCTTTTCCTTTGTAATGCCAATGTAAATTAACGCGTCCTGGTAGAGAGGCAATTTGTGAGCATATAGTAAGCTGTAGGGTCTCGTTTCCTCAATTTGTATAACAGGAATACCCGGCTGGCGAAACTCGATGCTGAGGATGGACCTTACGCTGCCTTGATTCTCGCCAAGTCTGGTATGGTGCGTGTGGGAATGGGCCACCGTATTACTGCAGATCTCCCTCCTCCTACGCTATTCCACGCCGTCTGCCAGGGTGCTTTGGCTATTGAAATCCGAGATGATGATACCGAGGCGTTAAAGCTGTGCGAAGCAATCACGCATAAGGAGACTCAGATTAGATGTCTAGCAGAGCGTGCATGCTTGAGGATTCTCGAGGGAGGCTGCAGTGTCCCCGTGGGGATCAATTCCACCTTTGAGAACGGCACTCTGACCTTAACGGGCTGTGTGACGTCCTTAGATGGGAGCGAGCATGTCGAGCATACCCTGAAAGAGCCGACATCGTCCGTAGTGGAGGCAGAAGCTGTTTGAGAGCGGCTGGCGACGGTTCTCGTCGCATCTGGCGCTGGAAAAATCTTGGATGGTATCAATCTTGACCAGGAGAAGCGAACGAAGGAGGCCGAGAAGACAGAGAAGGAAAAATAGGAAGAAGTAGGGAGAATATAATGCATTCTTCTATCACTCCTTGGTCTTTTCCTCGTTGGAACCTTGGTCGTCCTTTCTTCCATTTCTTTTTATCTTGCTATCGACCCCAACACATATCTGATTGGACGCAATGTGCCGACACTTGACCGCTGCAATGCTGCAAAGCATGGTCAGGTAGAACGGGTTCCAAGGTCATTTCACCAGACGACCAAGACGGATATCTTCTCTGAAAAATGGAGGTTGGCGTCGCTGCGGTGTCGGAACCTAATGCCAGACTAGTACGTTTATCTTTCTGGTACCACCACTGTGAAGCTAACCTCCAGACAATGAATACATACCTTGGACACGAAATTCCTGAAAATTCATCAGCGAACACTATCCTTGGTTTCTACGGACGTACGATGGATATTGCTTTCCGATACAGCATGCAGACGTGATCCGATTTATCTTACACCATTACGGAGGTACACGTCGACATTGACTGCAAGTGCCCATTGGACCCGCTTCTCACATATCCCATTCATCCCAAAACCATCCCAGTCGGCGTCTCCAACGACCTCATGCTCTCGACAACAAGGCACCAATTTTTCGCCCAGGTGCCGGACCTATGTTCCTTACCATACAGTACGCCATCTGGATTTCATCTCACGCTGCCGCGCTCAGTGACCCCATCCGTATGTTGCCGAAATCCATGTACGGGAAGAACGCCAAGCACGATGAAGCACCGCATTCGGTTTTCTCACATTTCTACGGCAGCAGCTGGCACGCAATGCGTTTATTGGACTCCTCGGCCATTGGGGTAACAAGTTGATGTTCGCAGCTCTCGTCGTCCTTGTAGCTGGGCTGGCGTCCACGGCGTCGCCCATCAAGCAGCACAGGCAGGTTATGCGCTTGATGGGATGGAAACTATAGACCCCAATTGATCTGACCGTGAACACTTGTATCGCGTACTACGCGATTTCAACTAGAGGCACATTCTCATAGGGAGTGCACTGCCGTTCCGATCAAGAAATGTGGAAGAGCTCATACCTAGAACCTGGCTTTGCGGAGCGAGTTGTATGGTCTCGTTCTTTCACCGTGACTACGTTTCCACCGGAGCTTGTGGAGGAAATTATATATGAGATTTAGCGCTCTGAAATGTCGTCCTACGTCCGAACGTCCTTCATGATCACTTGCCCCCAGCTCAAAGAAATGCTGGGTCCTTGGATCGAAGGCTTTGCAGAATTCTTCGCGCGAAGCACATCGACAAAACGAGCGCCGTTGATAACTGATGATACCACCTGCTCCCTGGTAGATTCTTAGGTCTTAGGTCTTTGCTCCCCCCGTAGTCCCTCGGAAGGGCCAAGTTGCATTACTGACACACAGTTTCGGTAAATTCAGATGTTTTCTCGTCCTCATCTGATTAATTTCTGTACAGATGATGGATTGTTCAAGTAATGATTCGGCTATTCCTCTCCTACCGACTCTAATTGCAGAAACATTAGACACAGAGATGTTATCACCAATCCGTTGACCCCAAATTCCTAGAACTTTGAAGTTGTGCACTTCTTTACAGATTCTTATCTCCGTTCGACTTTCTGTTAGTGAAATTTCCGATTCTCCCTGAATTGTTGATCACCATTGATTCTTGATATGCACCGATATTATCCAGTACCCCATCAAACATTAGGCGCTCGTCCCATCCAGATGGTTGTCCTCTGCATCATGCCACGTAAAGAACATGATATCAGTGCTGGCACCCAGATGCAACCACACCTTGAACCTCACTCACCAACTCGACGTCATGTTTGCTATATACAAAGGGAAGCACTGTAAAGTGTACCGCAAAGTAATGGGAGATGTGAGTGACCGTGTAGAAAATCCAGTGGCCAGCAGTATATAATAGATTGCAGGCAGATCGCCAGTCCGATAGGGATAGCGGCGACACTGGTACACCTCTTCAGCCCGGAGTCAGGATCTCCTCCCAGACAGAAATCGGGCAAACGGAAGAATCTGTAACGGTCCCAAATCAACGGGCATACAGCGGCAACAAGCGCGTAATATCATCTTCCCTTGCCGACACTCCCTGCTCTAGCCTTGGCATTCTGGGCCTCTTGGATTTACTCAACAGCGCGCTCGGAACCTCATACACATTGCATACCCGGTACCTCTCGTCCGTTCTGGGAGACTGCATCGCACATAACTACGACTTTGGAACTGCATACGGCCGTCTGCGCTCAGTATGGTGTGACGAGTCTGACGACATCGCTCACATTCAAATGGAGCTATGGGAACGTGAAGCGGAGGACACACAGCTGCGAAGAAACGCGATCTTTCGTGGATGCATAATCAAGCCGAATATGCCTCCTCGACGAGTATGGGATCTGTATAGTAATCGTGTGGTCCCTTGGTGGACCTCCAGGCTTCCACAACCAATATCCCATGCTTGGGTGGACGAGGTCGATCGCGTCGACGTGTGGACGCCTATCAATGGATATGAATGGCCCGTGCCCATCCCAAAGGGTGCCCATCTCGACCTCATCCGGATTGAGATGCTGAACTTGGGGGTGGAATACGCATGGCTAGATGTTCTCTGCTTGAGACAGAGAGGAGGGCCAAGGGAAGATCTGCGAGTAGAAGAGTGGAAACTCGATGTGCCAACCATCGGAGCCATATATCAGGATGCAGATGTGGTGTGTTATTTGAGCGGGCTGGGTCTGCCTTTGAGATTGAAGGAGGGCGACTTGGAGAGTGACCGGAGTTGGTTTAGGCATGCGTGGTCACTACAGGAGATCGGCTATTCAAGGACGATTGCTGGGGATACACCAGATGGACCGCTGCATGCGAAGCCGATAGACAACGCGGGGAATTACGAGGATGAGATATTAACGAAATTTCACAGGCAGCTCGAGTCTATGGACTCGGAGTTTAGTCAATTCAAACTATATGGCACGCT
Organism: Armillaria novae-zelandiae; assembly: GCA_030435655.1. Lineage (NCBI taxonomy): Eukaryota > Fungi > Basidiomycota > Agaricomycetes > Agaricales > Physalacriaceae > Armillaria > Armillaria novae-zelandiae. The sequence continues at coordinate 17,588 of JAUEPR010000205.1, forward strand.
ATCCGCGATGCAGGATCGGATATCAACCTACCCCATAGACAAAGTTGCCGGGCTAGCGTATTCTCTGGGAACGCACTCAATACCAGCATACTATGAGAGCCAATCTCCGGAAGATGTTTGGACAGCACTTATAAATGAGATGGACGTGTTAAATCGGGGCATACTGTTCTTCACCTATCCCGAACCTGGAACTGGATTCAAGAAATGGAGACCGTCGTGGGAGCAGGTCATGACCAAGTCTCTGCCCAAAGGTATCAATGGTTCGCCTGGGCTTCCTTATGTTAAGAGGGACGATGATGGTCATGACTGGTGTGAGGGACTTTGCATTAAAAGGGGGTTTGTACGTGGATTGGCTGTAGGAGGCGAAGAAGGGATCGATCGATGCGGAGAGTTGGTGGTTAAAGACAGGGACGGGATGACACACGCATTCCACATTACTGCCAGCCATCAGTACCCGATACCTGAGGACACGTACACATTACTTCGCAGCTATGCGTTCGAACCGCCACAATATTGGGTTGTCGGGCGACAACTGCCAAGGAAGAGGTTCGAAAAAGTGTCCGTTTTTACAATGACTGGGATCGACGAAATAAAGCGCCTAATGGAACTAGATTTATCTGTAGTGTCTCGTAGTATCCTTGCATGATTGTGAATGCCCGCATTCTGATAAATTTTTGTACCCAATTGCAATTTATTCCGTGGCCAGTTTCAGCACCAGGGTAATGTCTTGAATAAATGAGCGGAGAGCATTTCATCGGATGGAAGTAACAATAGGAGAACGAACGAAATAAAGATTCTTTCGCAGCGAACGAGAGAGATGTGGCAGGATGGAATAACTGTTGAGGATAATGATTTCACAGCCACCAGGCGGCTCGCTGTTCTTTGTTTTACTTTGTTTTGATTTTCGTACCGATCTCTATCGTTTCTTGGCTTCGTACTACCACCACTACGTATCTGTCCACGAATATACTTTCGTTCTAGCCATACCCCCAACGTCCATTGTGTCTGCCGACATGTAATCCCAACAATAACAGGTCGTAGAGGGTGCACCCAAGCACGAAGACCTATTAGTAAGAGAGTGATGGATTGTTAGCATACTAGTCAACACGCCATGTTTGTCAATCCACGGCCCTCAGGTGGACTTTTCAAGTTCCTTTGCCCAAGTACTAGCCCGGCGGAGATGACTAATATGCTGAACCGCGCCTTAATTTATTCTGAAGGTGGTTCCGGATGCATCAACGTCAACATATCTTGCGATGAGATCCCGTCCTCCTGGCAAGATGTTGCCAGTCTTGCGAGGTGGAAAACTTGGATTCTCAACTGCCAAGTTGAACAGTCATCTACTCCTTGAACGCGATGATATTAATATCACCCTGTTCTATATGCTACAATTGCCAGTACAGCGTCCTCGAAAACAATGCATTATTATATCGACGGAAAGATGTTGGATAAATGGTAGCGAATGATTCAACGATAACAAAAGATGGGGGTGCGTGAATTACGGACGTGGTGGTCCGTTATACGCGTTCTCGTCTACCCAATTCGCCCGGCTCCGATAAAGTTCTCTACCAGGCGGACCAGTGCTACAGGTTATGGGTATCAGATCTACATCACGGTCTACGCAGTATCAGTACTCACCCCATATAAGTAGGTACAGCCCTGTCATAACTTGCTATTCTATCATGGCGCAATCTTGAATAGGTGGGAGTCATTGACGGTCTCACAACTCGTTTCCGGGTCATGCAACGTCGAATTCCTGTTGAAAGGTATATCAGTACCGATAAAGTGACATAAGAAAATGTTAACGGACCTCTGAATATCGCCCACAACAATGCTAACACGATGAGGGCGGCAACGATGGTCACAGGGATCGCAATCTGAAGATTCTGTTTGTACCATGCCTGCATGATTCAACTTTCTGAACATTTTCCGACACAAGATTAGTAAAGAACAAACCTTCGCGGTATCTATAGCACTTCCGCTCTTGCAGGAGCCTGATTGACAGCTTCCACCATAACCTGACCATGATTCAGGTAAGCAACACGCGTCCAACGAAAAACACGACACACGTACCACATGGAGAGCCATCTATGAGAAGCGAAGACAAGAGCACACATTGGTTGCTGTTACTCGGATCCTGGCAGGATATTTGACACGTTTGGTCGTTGCGGTTTGAGCATCCTGTTGTCAGGTTCATGGATGCTCCCACGGATTGACATTGAACTACCAACGTGTTAACTTCGAGCACGACCTAAAAAAAATAGGAGACAAACGGGAAACAGATGTGCATTGACCGCTAGCACACGCCAGCCCACCGGAACCACACGATTGCCCTAGCCAAGTAGGTAAATATCAGATACACAGTAACAATCGGCACCACTCACCGTTAGGCGATACGACATCGCTGGGACACGCTGACGAGTTACCCGTGCACGTCTCGGCCGTATCGCAACGAGAGTCCTTGGAAGCTCTGCAAACCTGCGTGGATGGAGCAAATGTACATTGACCGGTACAACAAGAACTACTGTCGGGATCACAGACAGCGCCGTTCTTGAACTTGCAAGTCGAAGAATCACAACAATTGGAATCGACGCCGGTGCCTGGGTCGCAATCCTCCCCGTCTTCAACTATACCGTTACCACACATCTGTAGTGATATGATACCCGTCGCCGAAGACGCATCGACCAGACAAGTGTTGTTGATCTTAGAACCGCTTGTGCCTGCCATCACTGAGCCTGCGACTGTATGTGAGAACACGGAATAGGCAACAGATTTGAGTCACTGACAGATATTTCCTAGGCTGCAAGCAGAGAACTGTTGTTCGGATGATTGTGATACAGGACTCATGATGAACCTGGAAGTAGCATCACAGGTGTTGGTGTTCAGAGGACAGCAAGAATCAGTCTCAGAACAACCATCTGCGCACTAATCCCAATTCGTCATGAGGAGATGGAAGATATAAAGGAGAGGATACACACATCATGCTATTGAACGAACATGAATAAAGGTAAGGCATTGATGTACGGAGAGAAAAAACTCACAATTGCACCAAAGTTGTGCCCAACTTCATGAGCGACGACCTGCCACTCTGTCCGCCCACTGGTCGATACAGCAGTTCCAGATACGACTGAGCCGGTATCTCCGGAAGAAGATTGTTGGCATCTACACGTTCATCAGTTCCGTGTAGTTGTGTTGGGTCACCACTACGTGATACTCACAAGGTGGCGAGCCACGCAATTCCCACCTCCGAACCGGTGGGGCATCCACTCATGAGGTGCCACAAACCAACACCGTCACTACCCTTGCTACCTCTCCATTGCGAGAAAAGCGACAGGCGATCATTCAAGGTAACGCTATCACTGCAAGCTACATTCCACGGCACACTAGAATTGGTGGCAGATGGGCAGCTACATAGAACATGTCAACGATGGATTCGACAATAAGATTGAACGATTGTACCTTGAATCCTGTACTTGAAGCTCGACAATGCCTAGACTAACATTGAAGGTAGATTTGTAGAGACTACTAGCCAAATTCCAGTCGTTGAGAATCTGCTTCGTAGCATTATCTTTGTTGCCGTACTGCGAGACATATTGGCAGTCGGCAGCAACACCCATGTAAAGAACTTGCTGAGACTTTGGGCACCCAGAATTGTCACCGATGACATTGGCAAAACTAAAATGGAGAGTTAGAAAGGGGTATCCAAGAAAAATTATCCATACTTTGTACTCATACCGCCACCGGCAACATCATCCCTCCGCGATAACGAAGTATTCCCGAATACTCCCAGTCCATACCACGGCGTCGTGGGAGCAATTTGGAACATAGGATTCTGTTCTGGAGTATTGTAAGACATTTTGTCATGGGCACACGTACGCGGTGCGGTAGGCGGTTCAGACTCAGAATACGATCCCTTCCTAGCCAGCTGCTCCTCTTCAGGCGTCATCACGTCTGAGTCCCTCCAGATAATCATGCCATCTATTGAATGCACGATCTCCGGATCGAGCGGGTATTTTGTCCGTAGATAGTGATCCTTTGTCATGACGTGATGCACGACGCCGTCCACCGCAAAGGCGCCCTCAAAGGTGGGGGGCCGCTCGTCATCCCCTTGGTCATGGATCATGATACGTGCCCAGCCAAGTTCAGCTTCAGGGAACGCAGAATAGGCAACTCCGGCAGCATCTTCTCTCAGCCGAACATCGGAAAACTGGGGGTCGATGACCTCGCCCAAGTAAGCCTTGACGCTCTCACGCAGAAGGGGTTCGGTACGAGTCGTGCCATCGGCGGAGTGATAAGTAACACGAGCAGCTGGGTGCACAAGGTGGTTGTTGGGACGGAGATGAAGGTAGAAATGATCATCAAAGGCAGCAACAATGAGGCGGAAGGAGTCGTCGTGACGCAGGGTAGTGGAGCGCGTGTCTAGTGACGAGCGCTTCGTGGCAGTTTGGTAGTATCGGGGTAATATCTCAAGAGACCTTGTCTTCGGATGGACCAACGACCTCAGTGGTCTGGGGGGTCCACTCAAGCGCTGAACCGAATGATTACCTAGTGTCGCGCAGAGCACATCTAAACACTTACCGACAGATAAATCAAGCCAAGAGATGACAAGGACGACGACCAGCGCATAGAAGCGTCGACAGCGAGGAAAATACATGAGAAAACCGCCTAGATGAGAGTAAAAGGCAAGAGAGTCAGACAGACTGAAACCAGTGGCGATGGCTAGGTAACCAGTCTCAGATAATCCGGAGAATGGAGTGGACGGACCTGCGGGTAATAAGGAAAGAAAGAAAGCTTAATAATGGCAAGGAGAGGACAGCCTTCAGTGCAAGCCCAGGCAAAAGACTTGGCAGCGAAAAGTGGGCCTGCAGATGACCGCCAGGATCAGAGGGCAAGACAGACCGGCATGACAAATACTGCCAAGATCTTGATCTCTTCCTCTAGTACCCCGCTCTGCGCAGTAGGTTCGTCTCAGTGAAGGCAACTGCACTGCCTTGGCCCAGAATTTTCTCGTTATATCGTTATATCATCACCGAGCAACGTCTTGGAAGCTGTCATTTTCTCTTACACAACCACTAGATCAAATTACCAACCCATCTCGAATTAACTGAAAGACAGCCTCCCGGCCATCATGTGTCATTAAGTACAAGAAGAAAACAAAATGCGGGTATGCAAACACTGGACTACGAATGACAGAAAATACAACATCAAAGCCTGCGTGAGAATCTAAGTCGCCGGAGCCTGCCCCGTTTGTACGGCCTCAACAGCAGCCTCGAGTTGGGAGGACGCTTAGTATTCTCGCGCTACCCATGTGCTACGACGGTTGTTCTTGCCATTGCCACCCTAGAAGATGTCAGCATATAATATTTACGACAAATAGATAATGCGCACTTTGCCATTTCCTTGGTTGTTGTTACCTCCATTTGCAGCTCCAGTGGCAGCAGCAGCAGTGGCAGCAGCCGCTGCAGAGCTCGAAGCGGCAGCACCAGCGTTGTTGCCGCCGGCTGCTTGGCCATTTGCCGTCACAGTGAACTGATTCTCTTCATCAGTGAAAAATAAAAACAACACAAGACTTCACCCACGTAGGAGCAGTCATCCAAACTACCGTGCTGAGCAATGGGCACGATGACAGGCTGGTGGTTTGACGACGAGTTGATCGAACAGATTCGGTATGCGCCAGCAGGAAGACCGTTGGTAACATCTGCAGTAACAACACCACCCTGGGCAGCACCGTCGATACCCTAGAAGGCTTCAGTGACGGAGAAATGCCAGGTAAGACACGAAACTACCTTGAAGAATGCAAAGTTCTTGGGGTTGGTAGGCGTCGTTTGGGTAAGCGAATCAAGATCTTCAATGACGACGTGAGTGTGACCAATGATTTGACCCTGTCCGTTCAACTGCTGGGGAGCAGAGAAATAGTTGGTCTGTGCGTTGACGAACGTCCCAGTTTGCATGTTTTGGATGGCCATCGTGACAGTGAAAGCCGTGTTCTGCTGGAGAGTATCACCATTGGCGGGAACTTGGAACTTCGCGGAAGGCATATTGTCAGTACTTGGGATGGCACCAATTGGTATCGGGTTGCATGAACCGCCCTGAATCTGCTGCCCATTCGTGATAGGAGCATTGACAGTCAAACAGAAGTTGATGAAGTTGTTCGTCGTCGTCAGCGAAGGGGATTGACCTAAAACGAAGTACTTAATATAAACATACCAATCACCGGAATCAAATACTTTACCATCAACAGGTGTCTCGTTTCCGTCTTGGGCAAATCCTTGACCGATAACTTTTGGGTCAAGGGCTATTGGAGAAACGGGTTAGTTCAAGACGAAAAAGCCTAAAAATAAAAAGATCGTGTTCACTCAAGGACGTTTGGGCATTGTTATTGTTGTTGGCGGCATTGTTCGAGCCGTTGTTAGCGGCGGCGCCATTGTTACCAGTATTGTTGTTGTTCTAGTAAAGAGTCAATAACTGAAACGCAGATCGGAGTATTGCCACTCACCCCACCCGCATTGTTGTTACCGTTGTTTCCTCCTCCTTTACCTCCTTGACGGCTAACCAAGTCAACGGGAGGCGGTACAGTCAAGGCAGAAACTTGAGAGACGAGAGGCACAAGCATCAAAAACGTCGACAGGGAGGTTGAAAACTTCATGATGGCGCAAGGAATGTAACTTCACGGAAGTTGTTGAAGAAAGAATGTGAAGGAGAGCTGTCTTGAAAGTATAACTACAGACAGCAATGAGCCCCAAGCATTAATGTGAATGACCAGAACGACTTACAAGAAAGGGAAAGCCAGGCAGCACGGCTGCGAAGTAAAAGACGAAGATGGGCGGAAAGAGAGAGTGGTGAACTGGGAAAACGGGGAAACTACAGGAGCCTTTTATACCCGGCTCGCCGGGTCGTGATTCGGTAACAGCGGCCATGTTGTCACGGTAACGCTCAATTCCCACTCCTCTTCCCGTACTTCCCGTCCTAGGAAAAGACCTCATCATTCAGTAAAGGTATTCAGCTTCATTTCTGACTGTTTTCGGGTCACCAGAGGCGCAGCGAAAACGCGAACGATGACCTCTGAGTGCGCAGCAAATGTACCTCAAAGTATATTTTTAGCAACCGGTTATAATTAGCATACCATGCTCCTATTCATCAGCCCCTTCCGCCAATGAGAATTCAATGGAACGGACTAATTATAGCCTGTACCCTCGACCTTTGTCCTTTTTTCAATGGGAAAATCGCTCCTGTTCGGTGAGCAACAAATAAAACAGCCGCTGGCCTTTGTCCGGATCCAAGAATGCGTTTAAGCGTTCCGAGATGCTGCCTGTTCCCATTGGTGCCTGACACGATCATTTGAGCCTCACCACCAACACCCCTCCGTTACCATAATGTGATGATAAAGGTAGTTCGAAGTGGCATGAGTGAGTCCTCGAAGGGGCCTTGAGAGTAATGTTCATCAAGCCCCTTCTCTTCTACCATCACATCAACCGCGTTGGACTCACATCCAATGGAAAATGACATGGTGACGCCAGTAAGCTCGTGCCGGTAACTGCAACGAAAAAACAGATTCTCATTGGACACTGTCGAACAATCAATTAGTAATCTGATCTCGTTGCTCTTTGGATTACACTCACACGGTGGGTATTGGACTCAATCGGACAACTCGGGGTTCCTTTGCCTATGGATCCCAATCATAGAACTTGTACACTTAGTATGTGAAAAGGTGAGGTCCGCCGCGGATAATGCAACAACAGGCGAAAATAGCGCAGTGTACACCAGAAGGCACATCAACTATGGCAACTGAGGGCAGGCTTGACCAGGTACCATTACTAGCAGGACTTGTTTTGATTAACGAAGCGTGATGCATATCATTGTAGATGTTTCACTAGATATGCGAGCTGTAAATATCTCACACCTTGGGGCGATCTATCAGAAAAAACAACATAAGTAGAGGTTTCCATGTATTGTAAATCCAACTCACTGTTTCCCCGTGTAATGAATCACTGTAGAAGAGCCAAACATGCTACCTACAGTTAGCTGACGCGAATAGGTTTAAGTTCTTACTCAGCACTACAGCCTCGACGCCATCAGCATGGCTCATGACACCGCGTGGGACCAACTGTCAATGTAAGGAACGCGATGGACGCTCAGATTATCTTGGGAAAGTTGTTCCATGTTAATACCCGTCGTTGGAACCGGCGAGATCGGCATTCAAGAATACTACGATACAATCCTATAAAACAGGGCGCAAAGGGGAAAACAAAATCTAGCGATAAATCAATCTTTTACAATGTCAACTTCAGATTTGTTTCAAAAACGCCGATGCTCACCATCGAGTCGTCTTCCCACCCTTTCTTTTCTCCACAGCGCACATAAACGATGCTAAGGTGTCGACCTCCTCCCTGCCCGTAATAGACAAAGTCTCTCTAAAATGCCTCTCCGCAATACCAGCCAATACGGAGTGCAACTCATCAACGTCAGCTAGGATTGGGACGCGCCTTGGTATGTCGTCTTCTTCCAACAATCGAGAACTGCGACGCCTATTAGGCAGCTCTTTGGGGTCCCTGCGCGGTCTGTTTGCAGGGGTTGCAGCCGGTGGTGGGCTTGACGGCCTCGATGGCTGATGAGGTGGTAGAGTCAGCGCAAAAGGTGGTGACGGGTCGTCTGCCCTCAGAGGTGATGGATATATCGGTGGTATTATGTCGAAATGAGTAAGGTATCTGTGTATCACTGCCATCGGCATCTTGTCGAACTCGACCTGAAGAGAAATCAGCGGCGCACGTATACAAGAATCTGATATATATTCGTACGAAAGATATTCTGTTCTCCGTGTCCAATGGATCTCTGACAACTGGTTCGACCCGTTTTCTCTTCACTCGGGGTTCACCATCGACGCGTTCTACCGCTTGTCTCTTGAGCGACGATGCACCTGGAGGTCCAAAATATGAGGCATCGTCGTTGACCTTTTTCCGCGCCTGCGGGCGACGAACTACTGAAGGCTGGCTGGTCGCAGACATGGTGGTGGCTAATTAAGGCCAGATTCTTGCCAAAAAGAGCTCGGAATAATGTTTTTCAGCGTTGATCCGACGAAAACCCGCCAAGAATAGCGCAAAACACGTAGCTGACCTAATACGCATCATCCCACTATATTCCGCCTTTAAAAACCTTGACTCGTTCAGTATTTCCCCCTCATTCTTGTCTCTCCGTTGGCTTACGTGAAATTCGTATACGGCATCTAGCCCCAGTCTCGCTGTTACTGTCACGTCGCTGTCAAGCTCAAGTATAAAGCACCTACAGAACGCGAACCTAGCTGAACTTAGTTTTCATCAATGTCGACCTTTGGCCACCTCTTTCGCGTCACTACATACGGTGAAAGTCACTGTGCCTCCGTAGGAGCAATTGTCGATGGATGCCCACCGGTGAGCTACTACGATGCACCTCAACAACGACATCTAATACAATACACCATTAGGGCCTTAACTTGGAACCCAGCGACATCCAAGTTCAGCTCAATAGAAGACGCCCCGGTCAAAGCAACCTCACTACTCCCGTATGTAAGTCCCAGTCGGAGTGCACTGCATTTACTTACCATCACGCTGCATTTCCCCATAGAGAAACGAAAAAGATTTGGTGCACCTCCAATCAGGAATCGAATACGGCGTAACCCTCGGAACGCCCATCTCTTTGCTAGTCAAGAACGAGGACCAAAGGCCCCATGATTATTCCGAGACGGACCTGTACCCTCGACCGAGTCACGCCGACTACACTTACTTGGAAAAATATGGCGTCAAGGCCAGCAGTGGCGGTGGACGGAGTAGTGCGCGCGAAACTATCGGTTTGTTACGCATCTCTCCTCTGGGACCGCATGGTGATCTGATTCGCGTACAGGCAGGGTCGCTGCCGGCGCCATCGCCGAGAAGTATCTCAAGCTTGCATATGGCATCGAGGTCGTCGCATTTGTTTCATCGGTGGGAAAGATCCACTTACCATCAACCGTGGTATCTCCGTCTTCCAGTGATGCGGACGATGACGACGCTCAAGACGCAATATCTGAGGACTTTAGGCAGTTGTTGGCAACTGTAACACGAGAACAAGTAGACAGCCACCCTATACGATGCCCTCATCCCGAGATAGCAGAACGCATGACTCAGGTATCCTCCATTGATAATAGTGGTCCTGAATCAAATCTAAATTGCTTCGTTTCAGCGCATCGTACGGGCAAAAGAAGCGATGGACTCTATAGGTGGAACTATCACCTGCGTCATCCGTAACGTTCCCTCGGGTCTCGGTGAACCCGTTTTCGACAAGTTCGAAGCTACATTGGGACATGCTATGCTTTCCATCCCGGCCACTAAGGCTTTCGAAATCGGGTCTGGTTTTAAGGGGACAGAGGTACCTGGAAGCAAGCATAACGATCCTTTTGTGAAGCGTGATGACGGGCGACTCGGAACAAAGTCTAACTGGAGTGGCGGTGTGCAAGGGGGCATCACTAATGGGGAGGATATTTATTTCCGGTTAGTTCTTGCTACTTTCACTTCGTTTGGATACTGATGGTTGGCTTCTAGGATCGGATTCAAGTCGCCAGCGACCATTTCGCAGGCTCAAGATACCGCACAGTATGATGGCACCCCAGGATCTCTTGCTGCGAGAGGCAGACATGACCCTTGTGTGGTCCCGCGAGCAGTTCCCATTGTTGAAGCTATGGCATCCATCGTCATCATGGACCAACTGCTCATCCAGAACGCCAGAAAAACGGCAACGAGCCTCTTGCCGCCAGTGACAACTTTACCATCAACGATGGTTTTGCCGAAGAAAGCGTGAAGAGTGTAATCGTACCTCGCCACCTGTCCAGCCAAATAAAGCCTATACAAATTGCCCCATAGATAAGTTACTAAGCACAAAGAGTACAACGAAATTTTTGTCTACTAGTGGATACACATACTTGAATGCCTGCTCGGCCCATTAAGACATAACGCAAAGAACAAAATCACCACTGCTCCTCTTCCTCCAAATCAATGCAGACGCAACATAAGATAGGTTCTAGGTGCCACCACCACCACTTTTGAATGTACGGTCAGTCAGGATGATAGAAGAAATGATACCAGCGACTTACATGTCGATTTAGCAGTCTACCGGGCCATGTCCCGAAGGCAAGGTCAATCTCGCGGTTGAGACGGGTCTCATCATCCAGATAGGCAAAATAATTGTAGTGTTCATCCTCGTCTATGGAGTAAAACCGCCTCGAAGGGGGCATGAGGGGTGACCGCTCGCTGGGGTCGAGTCCTTTATCAGCCACCTGTCGTCTTGGTCTCTGTCCCATATGCTTGACACGCAGCCCTAATGGGCCCCAAGGCGAGCTATCTGTCCTCACGTCGTCCTCCCGATAGCGTAATGGGGCAGATATGGAGGACGAAGGAGAGCTGGATAGGGATGAGTCTGGGGTGACTCTGTCCGCTGCGTGCCGCCGGGGGAGTCCAGAAGTGATGCGAACTCTGGAGCGAAATCGGACGCTGCGGTTTTTGATGGCGATAGGTGTAGACCGCACATACGGATTTTCAGCATGGGAATCATCTGCGGCAGACGAGTCTGTCGTGGCGCTGCTCAGTAACGACTCTGGGACTTGGTCGATATCTATCTGGATGGGGTCTGCATTCTCGATAACGATAGCCGGCTTTGAAAGGGTGGAATGGGCGGGTACACAAAAGGCTACGTCGCAAGGGAAAGAGTCGAGGGTATCCTTGACCATTGGCGTAGATAAGTTCTGAGTACGAAAGTCATCGTCTAGGGGCTCGATCAGTCTTGGCAATATGCGATCGAGACCATTATCAGCACCTGAGGGGAAAATCACATATTCTGGACTGTTTTTTGGGTCGGTGCCACTCCATTGTGCACCTAGTGGGATCCCGCTGTGCTTTCCCATAGAGTTAGGCATCTCTGTGTGGTTAGTGGGGTTACGATAAGGCTGAAGACCAGTTTTAGCCGCAGTGTGAAGGAGAAATTATACTTTATCAACCGCCCAGGTTTTTAAAGAGTCGTAGTCAGGATAGGCAGTTCATGGGAGTTAAAAGTTGAGTCCTAAAAAAAAACTAGGGAGCGTGTAGATGCGTACATAAACTTTACCTGTCATCTGGGTGTCACCTGCGCGCTTTGTCCCTCCCCATCATTCTGAATTCATTCTCGCACCGATGGGCCTATCACATGCATACTCTCGTACGGTCTCTCGCCGAAGCCGCAGCGTAATACTAAACTGATTTTTACCCCATTACGCTTCTCCTGCAGGGAGTGAAGAAGAGCCTAGTCGAACCCCACGCAACTTCCGCAATAAATAATGTCTACACAACTGATGAAGGAGCGTCCGTCGGAGGAAATATATATGACAGCACGATAGTAAACGGTGTACGTGGCAGATAATCGGATACGATTAGCTAGATTAGCTGGAACCTAATGACGGCGAACACAAAAGGTACAAGGTGTGGGGCTTGAGAGTCGTCATTTCACCGAGATATTGTAGTAATTCGTAGAAGTACCGAACTCAGGATTGAATTGGCCATCTGGTGATTACTATAGGAACTCACTACGCTTCACGGTACATTTCAGCCGAGGACGTGCGAGTGACTGGGGTCGTAGGCAGTCTTCCTGACGCCATGTTCTATAGAAGGGACCGAAACTAGTACCTGCTGAGTAGCATGAACGGAAGGGCTAGTAAGTCCGATAATAGTCAGAGCAAGCAATGAAAGAGACGCTTGAAATAGTTAACAGAACATCAACTTCTTTTTCCTTGACCATGAAGAACCAAAGATTATGGCCAATTGCAGTTGATTCTACTGTAGCCGCAATAGAATATATAGCGCGAATCGGGACGTCGGCTTACATCGGATAGACAGAATCATCTAGGATAACCAGGCGGTTAATGGTATGCTACCGACGAAGCTGAGGGTGTACCCTTCACCACGTTCAGGATCGTCCGTCTGTTTTACCCTTTACGGCTGGCACGGACGTGAAAAACTCCCATCGTTTCCTTCCAACGTATGGACCCTCGGGGTCTACACACATGTATTACCATAATCGAATATGCTTCTCACACCGTTCACTTATCAGACTTGTATCCATCGATGCTCCTCAAGCCTGTTTATCTTGAGATTTTACAATGGCTCTGGCATATCGACAAAAGAACGGTCAAGAGCAACTTCATGCATGTACCAGTTATTTTGGTCGATACAAAGGAATGCGAAAGCAGGATCAAGTCATGGTCGATACGTTCCTACAGATTTCAAAGTGACTTCTGTGATTTCTGACCGCCAGAACTTGCTAAGACTTGGATGATAGCCGAATCATGCGCCTAATTCCAGGGTGCTGGGGGTGTTAACGATGATTAAATGTAGAACAAAAGTACGTAGGAATAAGCACTCACATCGTACGGTAAGTGGACTTCCACAACCCCAGTCCAGTTTGTGGTCAGTCTCTTTGTATTCGATGAAGTGTGTGGCAAATGTGAACGTGCTTGTTCAATGAAAATAAATTTCCGCAGGACGATTAGGGAGCAGGAAGCCTGAGTGTGGTGCCTCATCTTAGTGTTCCTGGCCAAATGATACACTGGTTAGGGCTGCCTAAGGCCAGAATCCGTTTCAGAAGATCGTCTTCGATGCTTTATACCCGATAGGAAGTCGAGATGAAATGTCCCCAGACACTCGTTCCCTGATGACGAAAGAACCACAGTTCGAATAAAAATTAACCGCATACTTTCCGTACAAGGGTAACATCCAGTCTCCGGGTCTACGGTCGAATCGATGAGGTATTTCTTCCTACCGTCTGATAGAAGTAAGAATAGAAATAAATTGATGAACCGTCAGAGAAGCATCAAACGCGATCTAACGGTCACTCGGACCTCGCAAGAATGTCCTCGATTGCCTTCCTGACGCAAACTGCTTCGTATTTCGGATCTATAACCTCAGCTTCTGAATGAATTCGGGTACACCTGACGCCCAATGCCTGCGGCGATCGCACATATGCGCCAAAATGAGTTCGCTGTCTTCCAAATCAGAGAGAGAACACACCGTTATTCGATCAACGTTAACGTGAATAGTTGTTCCTTCGAGGTAAACAAGATCGGTGATGAAAGCGGAAACCGGATAGGTCGTGCTAGCACTGCCCAGACCATAAGACTGGTTTTGGTATTGTGCGTTCAGAGTCCGCGTTATAGCGCTGAACAAACCATTATAAGATATTTGAGAGGAAACAATCACTAGAGAAGGTGAACACTTACAGAATGTAATCTTCCGCAGTATAGCCATCCGTTTCTCTATCGTTTTTTGTGTTTACTAGTGGGGAAACTCAGAGATGGAGTTACCATAGTTATGAGTGGACTCACGTAGAAGGACCTTGGCCCGCAATGTACGTGACCGCGCAATAGCAGCTGCAACTCCGCGTAGAGATAGGCATGGGATGATGCTGAGGTAATTATAGGTCAGTGAGTAAAAATATCTGTCTATTTGTCACACCTTGTCCAAAGAGAACCGCAGGAGAAGACCAGAATATCGTGCGTAGATAGACTTGATATATAATCTGGATTCGGTGAAGGATGGATTTCCATACCGTATGCATTGATGTAAAATAGCTCTGCGGGCCGACATGACGACGTTAGAACGTAGAATGGAATTCTTCACCAAATATAAAACTGACTCGATATCCGTGAAGGCAAAGGTTCATAAGAATCTTTTTTTTGTGGCTCAAACATGACATTCTGGCGTTGGGCTTCAAGACCATCTTCTGGTGACCACAGATCGGCTTTACTAAAATTGATTGACGGAGCTACAGGGGCCACTGGATGCGATATCTCGCATTGCCCGACGAGCCTTTCTCCGTTGTCCTGTCCGCGGTGACATGTTAGATGCGAGTTAACGCAGACGGCTAGGGTACTGACTAACTCTGCGGCGATAGTGACCGTATGATTCGTCACAATTACCGGTAATATATTGGCCTGACTGTTTGTGATGGAGGAAAACAGGAATATTGCAGAGGGAAGCGATCTAAAAAATCCTTGTGCGGCAGCCAGAAAATAATTACCGATACTAGATAGTTATGTCATACTCGGTACATCCACAGAGAAAACATTTAACTTGCCTTCCGTTGACAAAGTTGAAATTTTTGTGCGCTCGTTTGAGAAGTTCACTTTCGAAATAAACGAGAAAGCCTACAATCAACACTTAGTCACGAAGCGCTCCTACGCATAGAATGGAAGGCACAATACCACGTATAGTTTCCTTTCTATCATTGGGAACGCCCCGCCATAATGGGCTTCGGCCTTCAACAATCTCTCTCCACTCTTCGCGAGCTTGCCGCTCCGTATAATGCGCAGGTAAACGGTAAGCGAGAAGGTTGCGAATGGCCTCCAATGGAGATGAAGTGGGGGCGGAAGGAATAAGGCGAATCAATCGAGACCTTATATCACCTACAGTATATTGAGCACTTGGAGAAAAAGATGTTCGTTATCAGCCATACCTATCGAGGGACCCCCAAGGACGCGTATAATCTCGCTAGACGAACCGCCGTCGTCAGAGACAGGAAGAACATAGCACGCGCTTCCAAAGGCAGAGCAGATCGAATTACCGCCAGTACCACCCGAGATTACAACAATCGACGTCGCGTCCTGTGTCGAAGCCGCAGGGGCACTACCCAATGCTGGCGTGTTAGTTTGATATCTCTCTTGCGAGGCCGTCACTGGTAAGTCGAATACAGATGATCCAGGACTATTCGTGCCAGAACTTTGAACTTTGAGGTGGAGACTTGGTCTATTTTCATGGTCCATTGGGCTGATAAGTTAGTTCGCCTAGGCTGGGTAGATAATGTCTGCGTGTGAGGTATGGCTGAGTAGGACACTCGAATACTAATGTATTTGAGTGGTTTGTCGAAAGACGAGGGTATTTCGAAGCCACGAGTTTGGGTAAGTGTCAGGAAGGAGCAGACCAACCTGAATGCAGGTTGATGGGTCAGCTGAGGATACAGCCCGACGAAATGGGAACCCAAACGAGGCGGCAGGCCCAAGTCTTGAGCGCCTGGGAACCAGAAAACCAGCCAGAAGCCGAATCTGGTACACCAAACACTGTAGGGAATAGGTGGGTGGGACGAAAGAACGGAGAAACGGCCGTGTTCTGGCCAAAGAAAGCTTGCGAGACGACGTGGAAGGAGAGAGCAACCTTTCGCTGGGTCTACATCAGTTGAACGACTTTTCTTCATACGGATCGTTGAGTCTGGCTTACGAGACTATTATTTGGCTACGTATCGAACTAACGGCTACGCCTTGGCTTATCTTATCTCGGAGTTACCATGCTTGCCAAGGTCTCAAGGTCAAAGCGGAAGATGACTCAGCCAATCCACTCCCGTGATTCCTCTCACGATCTCGACTTTCACGCGTTGATTTGTAATATTTCCCTGTCAAGAGCGTTTGTTCAGGATCATGTACCAATTGATGTTGATTTCTTGACTTGGTGATGTTTCCCGTATTCCTGGAGAATACTATTCTAAATTTACGCCTTAGTAAGGTTCACATCGCGTGTAGAATTGCACGGTGACTTTGTTGACATGTGACCCATGTCACATTCAATACGAACTCTGTTTCAAACCATCGTAAGTAGGATGCCAGGATGTCCTTTTATGATGGTGTACCCGTAGGGACTCTGTTCGATGAGGTTGAGACGGAGCATATTTTGATGTTGTTAACAAGATCATGAGCTACGTTTGTGTTTGTATAATACAATCTTATCGACGAAACGATGCCGAGCTTTCAACAAGCCACAGCCAATGAAGCTTTGAACTCTCAGTGACCTCCATGCATTGATTTGTCGTCCTCAACCGAAAACAAGGCTTTTTCATGATAGTTCAACAATGAGCAGTGTTTTATGTAGTGTGACGACAGTACCTTTTAGCTTTAAAAAAATGCTGTTTTGGTTACATATCTTTGTAAAATCAAGATGTCACCACATTCACAAATCAGGTTTGTCAACCCTTCCCTCTGCAACGTCTCCATAGACTTGGTGTGGTCCCGAGTTTTATAGCTCCTTTTATTTGTAGATTTCTGAGCACCCATGATCACTGCAACATGCATGCAGAGCAATGAGCATGAGCATAGGAGCATAGTAAGGTAGGGCCAGCTCGCAGAACGGTACATCACGTGAACTGTGACCCACTGTGACATGGACTCTGCATCCGTTAATTAACCTGTAGTGACGCGTCTTCCGGCAGGATATAGCATGATAGCGTACAAATCATGACATTAAAAAGTTAGCAGTAAATGAGAGTAATTAAGTGTGCTTTTAAGAGTTTGATGCTGCAAGTTGCTGCCTGACAGTTTCAACTTGTATTTCTGCAAAAAATGTCTTTTGCACATGCATCATCACTCAGACGAGGCTCATCTGTACATTGTATCTATGCTCTTCATTAGCCATTAGTGTTTTTTTCGAGATACTAAATGTGTACCCTCTGAAATTGCAATATTCTTTTTATCTCCAACTCAACTTTTCTTTTTGACATAAGAACCTAGATTTCGGATGTTCTTGACTGTGTTCTTCCTTTTCCTGCACATTTAAAACAAGAAGTAGTACTTTCAGAGCAAGTGACGTGTACAGAACGCGTGTAGAAGATGCGCTTGTTGTAATGAATGTGAATATTAGTACGAATTTGGTTATACTTAGTGTTTGGGACCTGATATCCAAAATCGGAAACCGACAGATTGTTATAATTATATTTAGCTACAAATTGTCGGTTTTACATTTTCCAAAAAAGCCTTGCGCATGTTTTTATAACGATTTTTGTGCTAATGTCACCGTTTGTCACGTTTGTGTCACGTGATGTACCGTTCTGCGAGCTGGCCCTACCTTAGTACTGTCTGAGGTGGGAAAGACAGTTAGTAGGTTGAGAGACACAAACATGCATCTACAGATCATCAGAACTAGTTTCCTTTCAACTCTCTCCACTCCTAGGTTAGATTGAGATTGTGAAAAATGCTCACTTGGCAGCAGCATTGAGTTGTTATCGAGCTTTTCTAATCTAGCTGGAGAAAGTGGATAAAGCAGCATTGCATTTCTTGGTCCAAGGGGAAAGAATCGGGGACTCAGCAACTGCTGCTACTGTAAAGGACTGTGTATGGAAAAATACTTTTAAATCTCCAAAAACTGAAAATCCAGTCATTTGAGCATGACATAAATAAAAATGAGACCGTAAAGCAAGGTATCGATGTCGTCAACCGACGACCGCTAGTATCCAGAGTAAGTAGTGGTCGTGGCTCTCACTGCGTCGGAACATCGGTCCGAATCTTCCAAATGTTATGAGCATAGCCATCACCTTGGGAACTTACAACTATCGTTCGACTATGACTGACTTTCCTGCTTTGACGGGTTTTTACAAATTTTTGTTTCTCTATTTGGAGCCTAGTAAGTCTAAACTGTTACCGGACCGTTCACTGGCTTGCTTGCTTGCTGAAGCGCTGATTGGCTGACCCGCAGTGTCGACGATGATTCCTGCAGTCATGATTCTAACCTTCCCAGGAGCAGCTTGGTTCTATCACGAATTGATTCCGACATCTTCGCCTGAACCTCCAGAAGCTCTGAACGCTCGTTCAAAACTTGCAGTGTGGCAGCTTGGAAATTGTCAGTTCATACGGTTACATTCGGGATTCCTAGTAGGAGGGCTGATCATGCTCTAGGCTATTTGCTTCTGGGCATGATATCCACTGTGGTGTTCCGCACTATCAAGAACGCCGTTCCAAAAGATCCGCCGCTACAGGAACGACTTGTTGGATCGCTTTTGTTCTGTTTAGCGGTCGCAGACGTAAGTGGGATTTCAAATAAATCCACAGGCACATGTATTCTTACTTTCGAATCATGTTCTATCTTCCAGTTATCCCAGTAAGGTTGGCCCTGGTTTCTGGGAATTCGTACTCACGCTTTTGAAGTATCTTCACTTCGCTCCTTGGCATTGGCGAAGAACTGAGGTATTATCCTGCTGCTTGGAACGCCACCACCCATGGCAATATCACGTTTACTATGTTCTTATTCTTGGTCAGGTACGTGCAGCCCTGAAAAACGAATATTTCAAGGCATTGAATTCCAAGTAGAGCTTCATGGTTTTTGGGTATCGGTCGTCAGCGATTCTACTATGGACAATCAGGAGATAGCAAGAGTAAAAAGCAAGTCTAATCCCCGGGCCCCGTACATGGATGCTCCATCAAAAATGAATCGCCAATACTATGCGATGTATTCCGATTAAATTTTGACTGAAGGCGTAGGCCTTACAAGGACGATCCACCTATTCCTGCAGTGAGACCTTGAATGCCAGCATGATAAAACATTAGACCTACCAGAGTACCAATGATTACAATCATCCATTCATGACAGTAAAGCGTCGTGGCGGCCGTGGCCGCGGTGGAGCCCTGGTGCGGTAGGATTCACTTGCATCTTCATAATAACTAGAAAGCTCCTCTGACATATCAGGGAGTCCCGGTGAGACAACGGATGCGGTTTCTTCATGTGTTTGTCTGCGCCACTGTTGGACAGAGAGCAACCGGCTATAATCTTCGGAAGAGATGCCCGAAGGAAACGGTGAGCCGTGATTCTGCGTGTTGAAGAGCTCAGCTTGGAGAGGTGGAGGGTGATGACGGGTGTCCCGCATCGTTGGAACGTTAACTGGTTTGTTGATGATCTTTCGAATCAGGAGATTGGGGTTGAAACTGTACGAGCGACGATGGTGTCCAAGTCGCGCAATACCAGGCTGATCAGTGCCAGGCCCTTGTTTTGTGATCGGCAGATTATAGGAACTTTTCCGCCTCCATCTCAGGTAGGCATAACACGCAAGTCCTATAACCAGCGCACCACCTAGTGTCCCTAGGACACCGCCTATGATCTTGCTACGGGTCGCGGGTAGGCTGCTAGTTTCGACGGCTGCTGCCGATGAATTTGGTGCCAGACTAGGCATTGCAACAGGGGTAGATTGTGTGCTCGATCCATCATCATCATTATGGCTGATAGTCAACAATAGTCAACTTGAAACGCGGTATCATGGGAAAGGTATCAAGTTTGACTTACGAATAGATGATAGAGTCCAAGAGGATCAAAGATGCACTACCTCCAATATGACCACTTTGGATTTGAATAATATGCCTACTGGAAGGCAGATTCTCGTGGGCAAAGACCGTCACGTTGTAAACAGAGTCTGGACTGGATGGATCCGGTTCTGAACTGTAAGTGCCAGCCTGAACGCCATCTATGAAGAAGGTCATATCACTTCTTCCTCTGTCAGGGACTAATCATTTTACGCGACTCGTCAGATAGTGGGAAACGTACGCAGGGTGTTTGGCACCCGGTACAAGAATACAGTTGACGTAGACAGCTGTACCTAAAATACTGAACTTAGGCCCTGATTAGAAGACCGTCATTATTTTTGCGCACCGGAGAACGTATACGATGCTAGAGGCACCGCTGCGCTCCCATTAATCTGTGTCACCGTAATATTCGTGATCAGGGTCCGTAGCAGAAGCAGAAGATGCACACATACAAATTTACCCACATGCCAGGTATTATCCCATGCTTTGGACAGGTCAACTTGGGGGAAACAATTATCGCAGGAGCTGCTGACAGCCCAGACATCTGCGGGAATATAAGATACTGTATCTTCCGTTTCGGGGTCCCCGTTCTGGTCGTCGACAGTCACATTGACCAGAACTGCCAAAGTGGAAGAGAAAAAAAGGGCGAGTGAAAGTAGAGATAGAAGGAGACGCATGGAAGGAGCCAGCCGCACAAAATGAGTGGATGTGCAGAAGAAAATGAAGCACCAGGCGAACATGAAAGCGACAAGAAAGAGAGCTTTCTTTCATGAAACGCCTTAGAGACAAGCGTAAAATATAAATTTCATGAATGCTTCACATCAAATAAAGGCTGTGCAGTGAGCATATGCAGCTGTGATTGATACTGATTTTGAATAATTCTGGCTTCAGTGAGACGCCGAGAAGAAACGCCGGCGGTTGCTACTGATCAAGGTATGACTAAGAATAGATTTGATCAACATTGCCTTTTCTGCGCATCATTTGATTCTCCGGATCCGTCACGCATAGAGAAACTATCGATGTCGTCTGAAGACATTGCGGAAGAGATTCGTGATGTTTTCCCCGACACAGAAGAGGTTATCATTCAGTACCTGTCTGGATATCTCGTCGATGATGCCGGAGAAGAGGAAGACATTCTTCAGGTTGCGCGCACCATTCTTGAATCTCTTTCTGGCGGCGAAAACGACAAGCTGGAGAAGCTCATGGACCGGCTGGGTGATCTCTTAGAGGACCAGCTCAATGCACGACTCAAGAATAGGTCTGGGCCTAAGCTACAGAAATTGGATAAAGTGATGGATATGAGCAAAGCCCAAATGTCCAACACCATAGCATTTTCTGAGGGCGTTGACTTGGAATCTATCAACAAGGGAAAGTGCGTTTTCGTCGCTTTATGTCCTGCTTTATGTGCTCAATGTCAATGTCTTAGGGCGTCTCGAGTCGATGTTAAGAAGCTTGAAAAGCAGGAAGCTAAGCTCAAGGTCAGTATCACCAGCGCGCAAGTGTTTTTTCCTTATGCTGAAGGTATACATCCCAGGCGAAGATCGAAAAACGGGCAAGAAGGGATCTATATGAAGGATCTAAGTTGTTGGATGCTCATCGGAAACAGGTGTGTTACCCTCCCGATCAAGTCATTCGTGCAATAACAGCTGTGCGTTACCGCTTAGCAAACGTACGAGGAGATGTATATGAAGGTTTGCCTCTCATCGCCTGCTCACAGCATCTATTCACTTGAACGGGACACAGATCAACCCCTTGGAAGCCGTCAACGCGAAGAACAAGAGTCGTGATATCCATCTCCCGTCAATCGATGTCAATTTTGGGTCAAATCGTATTCTGTATGCTTGAAAATACCCTTTCGTCTGTGAGGAAATTAAAACCTCTGCAGCACTGGCGCGACTTTGACTTTGGCTCATGGACGTCGGTATGGTCTCATTGGACGGAACGGTCAGTCACATCTTACATCACAGCCCACGTCTCAAACATGACCACGTCTGCTAGGTGTGGGTAAATCAACATTGCTACGACACATTGCGATGCGAGAGGTTCCTATTCCGGCTCATATTAGCATTCTGTTTGTGGAGCAAGAAGTGAGTTACAATGATTATTGTGCGGCTAGTACCGTTTTTAATATTGGAATCTCTTAGATCATTGGGGACGATACTGCCGCCATCGATTCGGTTTTGAAAGCAGATGTTTGGCGAGATCATCTCTTAAAAGAGGAGGCTGCATTGAACGCTAAGTTAACGGAACTCGAAGCAGAAGGCGATGACAAGCGGTTCGAAGATGCGAGAGAAGAAACATCTTCGCGACTAGCCGATGTACATGCCCGATTGTCTGACATGGATGCAGAGAGCGGCCCTGCCAGGGCAGCCTCCTTGTTGGCTGGCAAGTGGATAATCTGATAGGATGCTGAGGCTCTTGGCTCATTGTCGCTTACCTATAGGTCTTGGATTTGACGAAGCGGACCAACAAAGACCAACGAAATCATTCAGTGGTGGCTGGCGGTGAGTTTACTTACCCCAAAATGGCTTTACACGAGGAATCTAATCTTTCACAGTATGCGACTGGCGTTAGCGCGCGCACTTTTCGTCAAGGTGGTTATATCTTGATACTGCTCTAAAACACGTTCTCATCAACTCTGTTCGTGTAGCCTGCTTTGTTGTTGCTGGATGAACCCTCAAATCATAGTAAGTGGATTTGTTGTGACTCTACACGGAGATCACTGACGGTCTTGCAGTTGATTTGAATGCCCTCGCCTGGCTTGAAGATTACTTGCAGACATGGCAAGGAACACTGCTGGTAGTGTAAGTGATCTATCACATATCCATGTATATTTGATACATTGCCTAATATTGGGCAGTTCTCATGATCGTGCATTCTTGTGAGTAGTCCCTTCGGGAGTTCCACATTTTTGCTGACGGGATCTAAGGGATGCAATCGCCACAGACATTGTTCATCAGCATTCAGGTCGCTTGGATTACTACAAGGGGTAAGTCATCTGCTCTTGGATGTGTTTCTATCTTTCATGCATACGACACATTCAGGAACTTCACGCAATTCTATTCTACAAAATCGGAGCGTGATCAAAACCTTCGTAAGGAGTACGACGCCCAGATGGAATATCGGAAACACCTTCAAGCCTTCATTGATAGATGGAGATATAACGCCAATCGTGGTAAGTTTGACCCACTTATTGGACTAGATGATGTAGTAATGAATCCACATTAGCTGCACAGGCGCAATCCAGGATCAAGATTTTGGAAAAGGTCTGTTGACCTGCAAGAAGTATTATTTGTGGTTGATATTCTGTCTGTTTTAAAGTTGCCCGAGCTCGAACCTCCCGAGGCGGATGAGACGGAGAGTTTCAAGTAAGTCTTCTGGAGCACGTTTCCATTTCTGATCTTGATACCTCTCGCAGGTTCCCAGAAACCGACAAGATCTCCCCACCTATACTTCAAATGGACGAAGTCACATTTGGCTACTCTCCTGAAAAGACCGTCCTTAAAAGTGTCAATATCGATGTTGGGCTGGACTCCCGGATTGCTATCGTTGGAGCGAATGGCAGTGGAAAGTCGACGCTGTAGGTATTCAATCGGGTTGACGGAACGGAGCTGACTTCCTAACAGCATCAAGGTCTTGACCGGTGAATTACGGCCCTTCTCTGGTCATGTCACTCAAAACGGGAGGTTGCGAATGTTTGTCTTCCTTTCTCAGCTACTAGGTTTTGATATTGAACCTTCCTCAGCGGTTATTTCGCACAACATCACGTCGATTCTCTCGATCCGACGATGTCGCCTGTACAGTTCCTGGCATCGAAATTCCCGGGAAAAACGGAACAAGAGTATCGACAGCATCTAGGCAACTTCCAGATAAGTGGAATGACAGGGTAAGAATACGCCTCTGTCGTCTCCTTCTGGCACTGAGATTTATCTATTTAGGTTGCAGCTCATCGGAACACTCAGTGGGGGTCAAAAATCGCGCGTGGCCTTTGCAGTGTTGTCTCTTCAGCGACCTCATGTGCTGTTATTGGATGAAGTAGGATAATCCGTTCCAAAAATTTCCGTGCTTATGACTCGTTTATTATAGCCTACTAACCACTTGGATATCGAGGTTCGCACCGGCAGCTTTGTTTAGAACATCGGCTGATCTGAGATATTGTGCAGGGTCTTGACGCTCTTATGACCGCCCTGGATTCGTGGAACGGAGGCGTTATCGTCATCTCCCACGACGAACGATTTATCACGACAGTGGCGAAGGAGGTATGTCAATCTTTGGCCCGCTGAATGAACCCTGACTGAAAAACATTCAGCTTTGGGTATGCGGGGATGAAACAGTGACAAAATTCAAGGGCGACGTACAAAGCTACAAGGTCCGCCCTCGGTTACTCAATGCCGCGTGTTTACTGACGAGTATGGGTTCATAGCAATTGATTGTAAGTAATATCAAGATGAAGCCCTAGATGTAACCGTCTTCGTATACTGCTCATGTTTGAGTACATTCAAGTTGTCTTTGTTAATCACGAGGCGCTTAGAGGAACGCGAGGCTTCCATTGGGCTGTTAGTGTATGTATCCTAAGGGAAAACGCCATCGCATCTACGAGGTAGTAGGTTTCACGAGCTTGCTAGGCCAGGACCTGTGTTTATGCCCACAGAGGTTACTATTAGGGTAGGCCCCGCTATTTAAGGGGTGAGCGTGATCGTGTTACCGTATCCGCCGTCCCGGATCGTGTGGCTTATATAATCCGTCGAATTTTTTTGGGAGCTTCAAGCAATTACTTACTGTCCAGACAACGTTCATTGCCAGACGCTTTCCTCAAATTTCTATCGTCAGTGTATGTTCTCGCATAGTTTCAATGTACTGTGCAGGCCAAAGTCCATTTTGCTGAAAGCCTTCTGTCGCACGCGTCCGGGGAGTCACGTGGCGCTGTTTTGTAACGCGTCGCGATTGGCACTGTTGAATCAGAACTTGTCCACTGCCATCATCTTCTCTCGCCACCATTCCACCATGAGCTCATCCGAGGGCGAATACGGTGATACCATCGACGTCTCGAGCTCAGAGTCCGAAGGCTTTGTGCCCGCCACTAAGAAGGTCAGTCTTTCAGTGCTGTGCGCCTCGTCATCGTGGCTAACGCGCAGCCCGAAGGCGAAGGCTCCTGCCAAACCCAAGGTTACCAAAACCAAGGCCACTCCTGCCGTGAAATCGAAGGCTGCTCCCTCAAAGAGCGCCGCTGCGAAGCCGAAAATGACAAAGAAGAAGGTGTTGGTTGATCACGACGACAATGCCGAGGGTACTGCGATGGAAGTTGATTCAGACGGAGACAACGATGTAGGCTCATCTGCTGCTCGGACGACACAGCAGGCTGCTTCGGGGAAGAAGAAGTCTGCTTCAGAGACTTATCAGAAGGTGCGTAGTGGCTGCTGGTCGACGAGCGACGTATTGATGATATCTCCTCAATAGCTTACGCAACTGGAGCACATCCTCAAACGTCCTGACTCATATATCGGAAGCGTTGAAACTATCACTCAAGCCATGTGGACATATGATGTTGCCACTAAGCGCATGGTGAATCGCGAAGTCAAATTCGTCCCCGGATTTTATAAGATTGTGGATGAGATTCTCGTCAATGCTGCCGACAACAAGGTGAGGCCCTTATCTGGCTATCTTAATCAGAACTTGACGCGTCCAATACTTGCAGATCAATGACTCAAGCATGGACACCATCAAGGTTAACATCGACGTTGAGGAAGGAACCATTTCCGTCTATAACAACGGAAGGGGTATTCCCATAGAAATGCACTCTCAAGAGAAGATGTATATTCCGGAGCTCATCTTCGGCCATCTCCTTTCTTCCTCCAACTACGATGATGACGAGAAGAAATTGACCGGCGGACGTAATGGCTATGGAGCGAAACTGGCTAACATCTATTCCCACGAATTCACTGTTGAGACTGCCGACAAAAACTCGCTGCAGAAGTACAAACAAACTTGGACGCAGAATATGAGCAACTGTGGAAAACCGAAGATCACGAAGAATTCCAAGGGAGAGGAATGGACGAAGGTCTCCTTTAGGCCCGATCTTGCGCGCTTTGGAATGGACTCCATCGACGAAGATACAGCAGCACTTCTACGCAAACGCGTTTATGATATGGCCGGGACAGTGAAGGACGTGAAGGTTTTTCTTAACGATGAAAGAGTCAAAGTCAAAAACTTCAAGCAGTACGTTGAAATGTATCTCAACTCGGCTCAAGCGGAGGCGGAAGACAAGTCAGGTGGCGCCACTCAGTCGAAACCAACGGTGATATACGAACAGATCAACCCGCGCTGGGAAGTTGCTTTCGCCATCTCTGAGGGATCGTTCCAACACGTCGCCTTCGCCAACTCGATTGCTACCGTCAAAGGTGGTACCCATGTCACTCTCATCTCGGATCAAATCTCCAAGAATTTGCTGGCGGCAGTATCGAAGAAAAACAAGGCTGCATCTGTGAAGAGCCAGCAGATCAAGAACCATATGTGGATCTTCATCAACGCGCTCATCGAGAATCCTACATTTGACAGTCAAACTAAGGAGACTTTGACTCTGCCTGCGTCGAAGTTCGGAACGAAGCCTGTTCTTTCGGAAGACTTCCTGAAGAAAGGTGAAGATTTATTGCTCCTTGCGGCGACGCCATTTGACATGTGAATAGTCCAAAAGTCTCCCATCATCGAGCATATCTTGAACTGGGCTCAATTCAAGGCCGATCAACAGATCAAGAAAACCGACGGCGCCAAACGTAGCAGGTACGCTCCACGAAATTCTGGGATTGGACGTTCTCTGACACGTTTCTCTAGGATTACAGGTCTTCCCAAACTGTCTGACGCAAACATGGCCGGCACCAAAAATGCCAAAAATTGCACTCTTATCTTGACAGAAGGAGATTCAGCCAAAACTATGGCCCAGGCTGGTCTTAGTGTCGTTGGGCGAAACAACTTTGGTATATTTCCTCTTCGTGGTAAAGTTTTGAATGTTCGGGAAGCGAAGCACGACCAAATCATGAAGAACGAGGAGATCCAGAACATCAAGAAGATTTTGGGCTTGCAGCACAACAAAGACTACAAGGATGTTTCGTCGTTACGGTACGGCCAACTTATGCTTATGACCGATCAGGTATGTCTTGTCGACCTCTGACGCCTGTGGGATGTTCACGCCGTAATAGGACCACGATGGTTCTCATATCAAAGGCCTCCTCATCAATTATCTCGACCATTTCTATCCGTCCCTATTAAAGTTGCCGGGATTCCTCGTTGAATTTGTCACGCCTATCGTTCGGGTAACGTTTCTTATGGTACCTTGCCGTCGTGTCTTCCCTAACACTCGACAAGGTTACGAAAGGCAATCAGCGTAAAGACTTCTTTACTATCCCTGAATATGAAGAATGGGCGGAAAGAACACCAGACGCCTCGAAATGGAAAGCGAAGTATTTCAAGGTACGTTTGCCCGTATTCCATATTCATTCCCGCTCTTCATGTTACCTGTAGGGTCTGGGTACAAGCAAAGACACAGATGCTGTTGAGTACTTTGCTGATATGGGCAAGCATGTGATTCCCTTCTCGCCGCTCAAGGAGGAAGAGAGGGAAGAGATCGACCTCGCTTTTAGTAAGAAGAAAGCCGATGAGAGAAAGGAATGGCTTCGTCAGTTCCGGGTGAGTTTGGAACCTTATAACAGACACGATATTCATATGCTGTCAGCCGGGGACATTTTTAGACCACAACTTGGACGAGATATCCTACTCCGAGTTCATCAACAAGGAGCTTATTCTGTTCTCTATGGCCGATAATATTCGATCTATACCATCTGTTGCCGATGGGTTAAAGCCTGGTCAAAGGAAGATCATATGGTCGTGTTTCAAGCGAAATTTGAAGTCGGAGATCAAGGTTTGTTAACAAATACACGTCTCGCCAGGACTTCTGATTGATGTGCGGGGCTTTAGGTTGCCCAGCTTGTTGGTTATGTCTCCGAAAAATCTGCATACCATCACGGTGAAGCTAGTTTAGCCGCGACTATAGTCAATCTTGCCCAAAATTTTGTTGGATCCAACAACGTCAACATACTCCTTCCCAATGGACAGTTTGGTTCTCGAGACCAAGGCGGGAAAGACCATGCATCGCCTAGGTACATTTTCACAGAGCCCGCCCCTATCACTCGATCGATCTTCCATCATGCCGACGATGCACTATTGAATTCCCAGGAGGACGATGGGCTAACCGTTGAACCCGAATGGTATCTCCCTGTTTTGCCCATGATCCTAGTCAACGGAGCGGAGGGCATTGGTACCGGTACGCCTAGCGTCAGCGCTCTTAACCCCGTCACTGACGGATACGTTTCCAGGTTGGAGTACGAACATTCCATGTTTCAATCCGGTTGAGATTGTGGATAATCTTCGCCGTCTAATGAATGGCGAGGAACTGGTTACTATGCATCCGTGGTGGCACCGCTTCACCGGGGAAGTGAAGTCAACTGGCAAGAATAAGTACGAAGTGACCGGTATTGCGAGGAAGGTCGACGACAGCACTGTCGAGGTGATTGAACTCCCTATTCACAAGTGGACTGCGAACTTCAAGAAGGACCTCGAAGCAATGATGAGTGGTGACAAGACAGATGCAGTGAAGGTGTGGTCCGTTCTGCGCTCTCTTAACACTCTACTCACTTTGCTCGCAGAATTACCAAGAGCACCACTCCAATGAGAACGTGCACTTCGTGATTGAGATGAATGCCAAGGAGATGGAGAAGGCAGAAGCCCAAGGCTTCACTGAATACTTCCAGCTCACGACGAAGATCAGCACTGCAAACATGATATGTTTCGACTTCGAAGGAAAGATCAAGAAATATGACTCTCCGGAGGCCATTATCGAAGATTTCTATCCTATACGCATGGCGTACTATCAGAAACGCAAGGTACGCTTGCTTACCGATACACGCGAACTCACCCTAAACAGTATTCAAGGACTACTTGGCTGGCGAACTTCAGGACGCCTTTGAGAAGCTCTCAAATCAAGCCCGTTTCGTCCAGATGATTGTGGACAAGAAGCTTGTCGTGTCTAATCGCAAGAAAGCAGACATTGTCGCTGATTTGAGGCATCACGAGTTCCGGCCGTACCCCAAGAAGCCTAAGGGTCCGAAGGTTGCAGACAACGACGATAATCAGGACAATGCTGTCGAAGAAGTTGACGATGACCTTGATACTGATTTCGATTATTTGCTTACCATGCCGATCTATAACTTGACGAAGGAGAAGGTACTTCAGAACGCCCTTTTTGTTGTCCGTGTTCTGATCCCTTTAACTTATAGATTGAGAAACTCCGCCAACAAGCTGCAGACAAGGAGACGGAGCTCCTCGCCTTGTTGGAGGTCACGCCCAAGCAAATGTGGAATGATGATCTCGACAACTTCTTGGTTATGTATGAGGTCAGTATTGCCGCTCTTTTCCGGGACAAGAATTCCAACGATCTGTAGAAACATCAACGTGAAGTCCAGCAAGCCGCGATGAAGGCCAGTGGCCAAAAAGGCAAGAAGAAGCAAGGCACCCTGAAGACGCGGAAATCTATCGGATCACGCAACAAGGGCTCAGACAATGACGAAGACTTCAAGCCTGTCAAAGCTGCGCCGAAGAAAAAGCCAGTTGCAAAGCCGGTGGCGAAGCGTGAGGATGATGACGATGACGATATGGCTCCGCCACCAGCACCCAAGCGCGCCGCAGCCACCAAGAAAAAGCCAAAGGATGAGTCTGACGACGAATTTGACGTTATCGAGGTTCAAAAGCCCGCTCCAAGGAGGAAACCTGTTGCCAAGTCAAAACTGCCCCAGTCTGACTCCGATGATGATGATATTGTCGTCGTGGCCAAGAGCACGGACAAAGGCAAAGAGAAAGCGAAGCCAGCTCCGAAACGGAAAAGGTATCTTACATCGGTTCTTGAATTGTATTCTCAAATCTAATGCCGTTTCAGTTTGGAGATAGAGGAGGAAGATGACGAGGAAGACGAGCCAGCACCCAAGAAGAAAAAAGCCGCGGCCACCCAGCCACCGGTCACGAACTACTTCACCAAGGCTGGACCCTCTGAACCCAAGAAAATGAAGCTAACTAAGAAGATGAAGCCCGCTTCTCCTCCGAAGGCAAAGAAGTCACCACCCAAGGTTGTGGATAGTGATGACGACGACGACATGGACTATGACGCTATTCCCAAGCCTCCTCGTACCACTCGGCCTCCGAGGTCGGCGGCGGCGGCATCTAGAAAGTACATGGACATCGAGGACAGTGATGAGGAGGACGGGGATGATTCGATTTTTGTTGAGGATGATTAGTACTCATTGGCATAGAAATTCTCTATAATAGTTGTATTTATACGTGTCATTTCATCGCTACTCATGATTTATAATTTTTTTCTGCTGCTATTGATGTGCGAAACTAGTATGGACACGAGCATCACACCATCAGACGCGTGAGGCGTCGAAGCACCGACTTACCCAAATTGGAAGTTCTCGTGTCCCCCACGAGCTTCCGCCTTAGGCTTTCGGGTGGCCACTCCGTGTGCTTCCTCCACCATTTCAGAGCTAGATGGGGTCAATATACTATCATCAGTTGGGGGGAATCGAAAACAGGCGACTCGACTTGACATGGGCTAATAGGTGGATTTCCCTGTCACTGTCCTGCCAGATCACTGTCCGGCTAACATATCCCCAGAGGACAATTTTGGGATCATAGCAGACTGGCAAGAGATGTGTTTTCGATAGCTAAGGGTGGGCCGTTACAGCTTGCGCTTGGTATAGTGTGCCAATATTTCCTTCCAGTGTATTCGATACTGAATCTTGTCCAAAGGTATTACGAACACTGGTGCTTCATATCTGTTGATACCTGGGCGCCAGGCGAAAGAAATTGCGCACAACTGCCGTCTACCTCCTCCCCGCCCCGACAAAAGTCTTAACGCAAGCGATTTTGAATCAATATCACCCATTGAATTCACAAACCCAGACGAACTTATCAAGAAGCTCGGATCGCTAGCTTCCTCCAAGAGCAAAAACAGGAAAAATGGCACGACTCCGGTGGACACTAGCAAAGCCAATAAAGGCTATGACGCCATTGCGATGGATCCCGATAGACGTAACGATGGTTTATATCGCCCACTTTTCGAGCACGGAAGGTGCGCAACACTCAAACAGATCTTAGACTGGCAAAAGGTTGACTTGATGGCTTCTAACCCCCAGGGTACTATATCGGCTGAAGAAGAATATACTTGACGAAAACCTAATTGAAGTGGAAAGATTACAATGGCTCGAGACCTTCCGGATGTGCTCCTTCATATACAACAGATGGCAACCGAGCAGCCCAACGATATTGGACATCGGCCTTGCTGAAGGGGCACCCGGGCGGCTTGATCCGCCTCCAGCCGTCAGACAGATTGTCATAAAGAGGAATGAGAGGTTCGATGAGGGTAAACGCGACGTTAGTTGTTTGTTCTGCGTGAACTCGGACATGATAATAAAGTTTTTTACAGACATTCATATATGGCACACCAGAGGTAACCGACGATGATGGTGCGACTCGGATTGTGCAAGAATTCTTTCGAAAGCGCGATTCCGGACCAATCTTGCTTCTTGTTTGTGGGCGAAAGGACACCTTGGAAGTTCTCAAGCAACGTTATGACGTGGATAGCACGGCGTGGGGTAATGGTCTTAAAGACCTTCTCCAGCCTTCACACAGAACTCCCTCTCAGCACCCGGTCTATGTTGTAGACGTGAAAGAGATAGCACTCAAGCATTTAAAGGTGGACGAACAACAACTGAGGACGGTACATCTTATCTGTACAAAACTCGGATTGGTTGCCGGAGGGCAGATTAAAACTGTATCCGCCGGGAACGATTCTAGGTGATGGCCAAAGTTACCCACTATTTCAGCTTTCTGACCCTTTCCCCTTTGGTAGGAGGATTTTTGACGCTTGGACGGTATTAGTTGAAGGGCCTGCCATCGACGAAAAGCGTCAACCACCAGAACAGCCGCTCTACGTGGCACCTCCACCGGCCAACAACGATGGAGATGATCCAGACTCGGACTTTGACCCGAATGATATTGTACAACAAGCGCCTGCTCCAACAGCATCAACCCACACCGGTCAAAGTGGTGGCGGTTATATTTATGATGAAGATTCGGATTATGGTGATGATTCAGAGTGAGGGCCTTAACTCACCAGTAGAATGCCAATAGGCAGACCGACGTGAAAGTCAGGTGTACGCAGAAGGTGCAATGCCATACTCTTTTGTTGTACATGTGTTGAAAGTCTTCGTATTTTGGAAATATATTTTTACAACTGAAAAGATATGACGATGAATACAGACTTGTAATTAATGGCTCGTGGACAACCATTGGACTTCTGGGGATGCCATACTGACAACCCTGATACCCGCTTGACGAAGTTCTTCTTCCACTTTGAGGACATTCTCCTCAGATCCGTCAACTGCCTTCGTGCCATC
The DNA here is from genome assembly GCA_030435655.1 of Armillaria novae-zelandiae. Lineage (NCBI taxonomy): Eukaryota > Fungi > Basidiomycota > Agaricomycetes > Agaricales > Physalacriaceae > Armillaria > Armillaria novae-zelandiae. Next base: position 50,165 of record JAUEPR010000205.1, read on the forward strand.
TCTAATGAGAACAACTTCGAAACCCTCCTTTCGAGCGTCCAGAGCACTAGCCCGGACGCAATAATCGAGAGCCAAGCCCACGACATAAACCCAATTCACTCCGGATGACTTCAAAAAAGCGGATAAACCACTATCACTGATCCTAGGAGACGTGAACGGGTCATAGAAGGCGGAGTACATCTCCACGCGACTATCCACGCCTTTTTCGATCACGGCGTCTATTTTGGAGCATGCTGGATCCAAGCCGTCAACGAGGTCGGCGCCCACAGTGCCTTGCACACAATGATCTGGCCACAGTCTAGTCTGATACGACTCATTTGAGTTGTAGGGATTCGTGATTGTGGCAAATGAAGTGAAGGGTACGTTGTTAGGCGCCGCATGATTGGAGGCGAAAGAAATGTGGTTAGATGGGTGAAAATCTTTCGTCGCAACCCTAGTCACGAAGGCCGGTAAATTGAGGAGACTTTTAATTAATGGTATGACAGAGCGCCCGTCGGCAACGGCAAGAGAGCCATCCTAAGGCAATGCGATGTATGAAGCCCGATTTGAAAAACAGATAGAAAAGATACAGCCTACCGGAGGGCAGAAATCATTCTGCATGTCAATAATGAGCAATCCAGGCTTGAAACTTTGTGGACGGCTATCCATCGTGAGCGAAATGAGTGATGCCTATCGTTCAAGACAAGTGTCGGATGACCGGACCGTGCGCGGGAAGTGTAATCTACCTTTTGGGTAATCGGAGGTAAGTAATTCCGCTCCTTCTCAGACAAGAGCATGCGACGCGATTCATCGGATGATTCAAAGCCACCATGGCACCTGGATTCCTAGCAGTATTCTCTGAGCCGGGAAAGCAAGTAACTCTGGAGGAATTTCAAGGCAAAGTTCCGGTCACTACATCACTTAGTGGGCATCTATTTACCTAACTTCAGATTGGTACAACAACGAGCATGTTCCGCTACGCCTGAATCATCTCCCGTCATTTCTCACAGGAGCAAGGTTCAGTGCGTCAGATGGAAAGCTCCCTGGCTGGTTAGCTGTCTATGATATCGACGACACCGCTACCTTCCAGCATGAGAGCTACACTCGCTTGAGGGCTAATCGTAGTCCTCGAGAAGGGGACTTGGTCAAGCGACTCGAGCTTCTGGACCGTCGGACTTATGAGCTATCGTACGACTCTGGGGAGTCCAAGAAGGCTTTGTCGTTCAAGTCCACTGCCCCGACAAAAGTCATCGTAACGCACGGTATTACTTTGGAGGACGGTAAGATCGATGGGTGGGTAGCGGAGGTCAAGGACAAGTTGTCCAGCACAGATGGCTGGATCAGGACCAGGGCTTATCTTTGTGTCGACAATCTCAAGTCCGGTGTTGGTGTACCGGAAGGCCCGGAGGTCCAGAAAGTACCCAAGTACCTGATCATCCATGGCGAGTTACACATTTATAATCGAAGTTCGTGGGAGCTTATGTAGACATCATAGAGGTGATTTCCGCTGGAGTTTTAAAGGATGGGTCAATTAAAGATGCCCTGTCTGCACCAGGCGTCGGAGAGGTCAGAACTTGGGACCTGTATCGGGCATATCCATGTGTCGCTCAGGGGAATCTTGGAGCGCCTTCAACGTAGGAAGGACTATGGTGGTTCCAATGAAAGCAGAACGTGATTGACTTGAAATACAGTAAAATTGAAATCAAAACTTTGAGCTTTCAAGTCACTTCACGTCGGATACTTAACCTACGTACATGTATTTACCGAAAACTGACTCATTTAAAGTCGCCCTTATGCAGCCTGAATTAGCCGTCGTCGGGCATTGCCTTCTCAGTAGTTGCTCAGCAGAATTGATCAGAGAAGGGCTTGGTCCGTCGGGCCGATGGAGTGATGGCCCCTTAATAATGCTCAGTCCAGTGCCTTCTACCTTCGCCGCCATGTCCTCCCACAATCCATTTCGAGATCCTGCACGCTTGCAGCCGTCGTCGTCGTCACCTATATCATCGCCATCGAAGTCCCCGCCCAGTAATTCAAATCCTGAGCCGTCTAGTCCTTCCGCTGCATCCCCCTCATCATCTGGTGCAAGCGCAGCAAATCTGAATAGCTCGAGTGCCAGTCTGCCTTCGCGGGCAAGCGAAGAGCTGCGACCAGACCCCACAGGGCTTACGGATGAGCTACCGCCTGCGTATACACCGGGACCGAATGTCTACCAGGGAGAAAGCACAGTGGAAATTGGTCCAGCAAGACCATTTCAGCAGCCACCACGACCACGACCACCCCCGCAGCCGCAGCCTCAGCCTGTTCTCCTGCAACCAACTCCAACAGGTTGGTCAACGTCACAGAATCATTACACTGGCCGGCCGCAGTCGTTGCTGCAACAGTTAACTGGTCAGATAGTGTCGCAGATCACGGGCGCTAGCAATAACAGCAGCTATTCCCGTCACCAGAGTCCTGGTTGGTCAGGTTATCCTGGACAACAATCCCAAAATACCAGTCTTTCTGTCCCATCGCTTCCGGTACGATCGACATCTGCTGGTGGTAGATTCGCGCCTCCGCCGGGTCCTCCACCCAATAGCGATGCTCCTCCATTACCTCCACGACGTGAACCCGTTTCTGCAGGCGGCTATGAGCCTCCCCCAGGTCCACCGCCTAGCTCGGGTCCATCGTCACCTCACTCTGGTCCTCCGTCCGCCAACTCGCAGAACAGAAACGACGGCCGTCCAACTACCACGCCGGTTCCAGGCCACCCTCTTCTAAATAACAACCGTCTCCTCGTGTATCCGACAGGATATCAATGTGATAAATGTAAGAAATACTCTGATGGATGCTGAATTATCCTGACTGGTTTTTTTAGGTAGAAATACAGGGTACAAACAGAATGACCCTTCACATCCATGCCGAAAGTGCTGGGCTAGGTATTCCAAGCCCTTCACTGGGGCGCTCATGTATACGGATTTTTCACCAGAATCTAGGGCGTCTGGAAATTTCCAACGCCCACTTCCTTCGTATAATAGTCCTCAATCGTCATCCGGTTCTCGTCCTCCACCGCCCAACTCGGTATATCAACCCTCGTATATTACGGCCCACCGCGGTTTCCGACCTCCACCGCCGAGGCCTCTGATCACACCGTTGAATGGGTTCAATCAGGCTCCTCGAGGCTCTGTTGTGTATCCCACTGGTGACCCTCGGATAGGCGGGAGGCTATGCTGGCGGTGTGAAGGAAGTGGGCTGATTTCGTTCTTGTTTCTGGAGGATAACTGTCCAGTTTGCGGAGGAATCGGAAGGACATTCAATTAAGCCTGCTTGGATGTGTCGATGTTGTAGCATTACTCGGATACTATAGCAAGTCTCATCATTGACGATGCTATTAATCGCTGCACTGTTGTTCTAAAAGACTCCATTTGTAGCTTGTATATTATATATATGGGATTAGAATTGTCGTCCGCTTCTTAATGCAGGAATATTTTGCAACTTGTTACTGGACGGATTAATAATGCAAGAATAAGTCGGGAAAGCCCACGTACTAAGGGAGCGGATGGAATCAACTTAGTTGATTGGCTGATACTATCTGTACCAATATGAAGCTCTGCAAAAAATGTAAGAATTAGAATAGCACGTCCTGCAGCTGCTGTTGTGCCGCTTTCAACACAGAAGTCTATCCCGTATTCATCGTGGTAAAAATTTGCGGATTGAAGCTTTCCGAGTCGGAGGGAGTGTGAGATGTATCCTGAGAAGCCTTAGGGCATAGTGACAATACCGAAAACGAACTACCGGGGATTGTGCCTTCTGATAGCAGCGCATTCCAGTGCGTGAAGACCCAAGCGTCTATTCTTTGATTTATCTATTTAAACTTGATGAAAATTTAATGGCGCCTATTCGATGTTCACTTCTATCAACAGTTTTTTTTAAACTGTCGGGCAGAAATCTCCTGCATGTGTCTCCATGCAAGAAAGCACCCTAGAAGCCTATCCAGCATCGCCTGCTGTGAGATGAACAACGTTAGCATGGGGAGCAAGCACCGCCCTATTTTGACATTGCATCGGTTCCAGGTGCTCGAGCGTAGCTTTAAGCGCTCCCTCCGAGTAGCCCGCCTCGCGTCCAGTAATGCGAAATGACCAAACAATACCCGTGGGAAAATCGGTATGATCAGGTCTCGGCTGTGCTTCTGTGTGTAATTGGAATCGATTTCACAAGTAACATCTACCTCTCTCCCCCGCCCAGCATGAAGGGCTTCACCAAGGCGGTCAAACGGTGAGCACGCTCCGAGGAATATCAGAGAATTGCGCTCATATTATCGTGCAGGACGCCGTTCATGGTCACCAGCAAGGTTGGCATGTCCAAAAGTGAGTTTCCGACAGCGTGCCTGCCGCCCGAAGCTGTGACGAAGCCAATGCAGAGTCCAACGATCCCGAATTCGATGACTATCAACGCCATTTTACGGAAATGGAAAAGGCCAGCGAGAAGCTCATAAAGGATGTCAAGTCTTTTCTCGACGCTGTCAATGGTGAATGTTGCGTGCTCAGTTGGGCGATATGGTGCTGAACGGGGACAGGTCTCTTTACCTGCGGAGCTGGCTACGCAACGCACTTCTCGGTCCTCATGCACCCCATCGCGGGCGAGTACGACCTTATTGGCAAACATCCCGAAGCTGGCCAAACCATTCGTAACGTCGACAAGTATGAGACCGCGATGGAAGAGCTGCGTGCGAGTGTCGGTCCCGAGCTTGAGCTCGTCGAGAGCAGAATAACGGGCCCAGCGAAGGAATTGCAGTCCATATTGAAACTGATCAGAAAGAGCATCACGAAACGGGATCATAAGGTGTGCCTGTCCTAAGTCCTGAGAGATGCAATGCTCATGGTTCTTTTAGCTGATGGATTATGACCGCTTCAACAATTCTTTGACTAAATTACGCGACAAGAAGGAGAAATCTCTGAGTGATGAGAAGAATTTGTTCAAGGCAAGATCACATCTTCAAGTCCGTGATGTAGCAACTCGCTGACTGGAAACAGTTGGAACAAGACTTTGAGATGGCGACAAACGAGTATGACTTTATCAACAATGCGCTGAAGACCGATCTACCGCGTTTCATGTCGCTCTCGACCCAATTCATTGATCCTCTCTTCCATTCGTTCTTCTATATGCAGTACGTGCCAAATGAGACTAGTTACTGGATCAGACTGATGCTATCTAGACTTAACATCTTCTACCTAATTCTTGAGAAGATGAACACCTTCGCGGAGACAGCTAAATATGATATCTCTAATGTTCCTGGCCAACAAATCTGCGACGAATACGAACAGAACCGAACAGACGCATGGAACCAGATCGAAGAAATGGGTATCACGAAGAGGATTATCTCAGTTTGTAAGGGGATCCTCTGATCTTCAACTTTGCAGTGGACTGATTTCGTGCAGCGAAACTCGTGCAACAGAATCGGGCCGCAGGAGGTGGTTCCCTAGCGCGTAACTCGTCAAGTGCGACCACCTCATCTTATGGTAGTACTCTGAAGGCACCAGTCCCCCACACAGCCCCCCCGCCGCCGTCATTTAAGAAGTCCCCTCCTCCCCCTCCTCCCTCCGCTTCAGCTGCAGCTGCTCCTCCGCCGCCTTACTCCGCCTCCGTTGTAGCTGCTACGAAGCGGGCGCCGCCTCCGCCTCCCCCAATGAAGCCCAAGCCGACTCTGAAACCGGCAGTGCAATATGTAACTGCTTTGTACGATTTCTCCGCCCAGGCTGATGGCGACCTCTCGTTCAACATTGGAGACCGAATAGAAATTGTAGAACGGACGGGAAGTGCTGAAGATTGGTGGACGGGGAGGTTGAATGGACAACAAGGGGTATTTCCTGGTGCGTTTTTCTAAATCAGCGGTGTTGTTCGTGTGTGACTGATATTTCGTTGTACACAGGTAACTACGTACAAGACACGTAAGTGAACTGAGACGTGCGTGCACACAGACTATGAGAAACCGTATTTATTACTGTTTAGCTATTGCGGACAAGACTGAAGTCATTCAATGGATCCATGTAGTGCGACTGTTGTAATGCCGTCAGGTCCGAAGGTAGCTCACCCTACTCTACGGCAACTATCTGATAGTGACATTGTGAGTTATCGTCGTGATACGGTTCATTCCGCCGAGGCCCGAAGCAACACGAAAGCAACAACTGAAGGAAAGAATCGGGTACTTCATGTCGAACTTCCGTGAATTAGAGTCATAACGCCCCAGATAGGAGACTCCGTTCTTCGGAAGTGCCATAATTATTTGTTACCGGTATCTAACATGATGCTAATATCACGTCGATTTAGCGGGTCAGAGGTGGCTTTTGACGGTACCGCTTCATTAAATCACTCGCGTCGAGTCATTGTAGTGGATGACTTTGAAATTCCGAATCGCGTCGCGGCGCCTTCCGCGTTTTTTGGGTTCTGTGGCGGCGTGGTTTGCTGTAGAAGCTGCAAGGTACGTAACTCTGAACCCAGAGGCATGGGCGCGTCATTTGAAATATAACGTGCGCTCGCAGTAAACTGGCATGTATTCAATGCCGCCCAGCCACGTATGACTGAATTGCGGATTGCACCGTGTATACATGAAATGACGTACGAGGCAATAGAATTGGGCCTACTACAGCAGACTCTGCACTGCCAGGCAAATTTTCTTCACGGACGGTTCTACATCAACGAAGTGAGGTGGACGTCGGCAGGGGGCGATGCTTCCATGGAATTCCAGCCTAGCAATCTGGGGGATTGTCTACGGCAAATAAGCGCCATGCCGTACGTTGCGAATCGGGGCAAGGGGAAAGACAAATCCTGACAGATCTACAACGAACTGCGAGTTTGAGAAAAAGATGCACGGAACTCGAGGTCGCGTGAAACTTGGTTACTCGAACACTAAGAGGTGGCGATCATCAGATAGGCATTGCCGATAAGAAATCCTATCAATGAAAGCGCCGAATGTCATCTTAGGCGCCAGAGGGTCTGGTGATGCAGGGGCGGTGTAACAAGGCCGTACTGCAAGGGGGGAGATGCCCAAGGTCCTGGGCTGGAACTATGCCCTTAGAACTCAAGCCCGGGGAAAGGGTGCCAGGACGATACAAGATATCACGATGGGAGTCAACCCAAGAGTGCAGGACCAAAACAAGCAAAATGCGACGTTTTGATGCCGCGAGGCTGGCCCGAAATAGAAACTACCTGAAAATCGATGGAAATTCGCCGAATCAGAACGTGATTTGCTTGGACGTGATATGAGGGGCAGTGACTCACCTACTATGCGGCTGCGCCTTCCGGATTCATCGCCTTGGATCCTCTGCCTGTCGCGTTTTCTATATAACTATTACTACCGTTGCTACCATGGCTCATTCCATCTTCGCCTCTCACAATGCCAGGAAAACACGTACACTTTGGCGACGTCGCCCACACTGTCTTCAGCCAGACACCCCGGACGCCCCCCTACCACCCCCCCGTTCCATTGCCGTCTAATTACGGCGCGTCGACATCAGCGCCCAGCCAATATGGCTCCGTCTGTGCGCCCTTGCCTGGCTGCACGACCACCCTGCACCCTGTTCTTGCTTTCTCGCAGGTCCCCCAGCTCAAATTCGACGTCTCTCTTCCCCCCCGTCAACATCACACCCAACAACCGGGTCATCTCCCCCCGTGTCCTATCTGGCCCAGCAACAACCCCCGCTCTCCCCCTCCTCATCATCTCATCAGCAGCCTTCCCATGGCGCATCGACGTCCGGCCCAAGCCAGGCTCGCCCTTCGTCACCGTCGCCGACGTCGTCGAGCAGATCTACGCTTTCCTGCGCACCAACGTCTCGGAGAAGGAGTGCAACAAGCTCCAGCTGCCTCAACAGGCATTGAAGAGTGTCTACAGAGCATTCCATGAGCGATACCAGCGCATCCCGGACCCCGTCCGGCTCAAGGAGGAGAGAGACAAGGGCCTCAAGCGGGTCGACTTTCTGCAGGGACACCATGTCTTCATGGGTCTCGCGACGACTGGTGGTGATCGTATGCCTGATGTGTGGCAGCTGTTCGTATCTTAGCAGAGTCGAGTGAGCACCTCGTCCACTGTACTCGCCTTGATACCCCTGCTGCTCCTCACACATACCCCTACACTGTATTTCCTAGACCATATGTATTTATCATTACTTTTACATTATGTATGTACCATCCCCTCCCTTAATGTGTAGCATAGATACCTACACAATGAAACCATCGCTCCCCGACATCCAGTTGCTAAGTTTAGTCGTCTAATCTACCCCGGTGTTCCTTTTTCGGACCTTGTCCGGTTATCTATTCCAAGGAACGCGATCAGCCGAAGACACCGCCACCGAGCGTCGACCCTCACCACCAAGCTGTAGAGCACGAGGCTTTCCCGCCCTTCTTGCTGTGTATATCGTGATATGCTTGAATGCCTCCTCGCGGCGCGCGCGCGTTTTCCACGCGCTACTCCACTCCTCGCATATACTGTGCGATTGTCGTTTGTCAAATCCTAACGTGTAATAAATTATCTGTCCAACATCCTCATGTTATCCGGTCATTACTTTCGGAAAGAAATGTGACATCCTCGATGTTTAAATTTAATCAGTGATGCTATATTGCCCTTGTGCTCTTTTTAGCTTGTTAGTTCGCCGGGTTATGTGCCAGCGCTGTTGTCATTGCCTTGCGGCAAAGAAAGCATAGATTAACAGCACTTCGAGGGATGATCCTTAATTTCCGGCGGAATAGGCGGAATATATGAACATCTTTGATCCTATGCTGTGAAATAAGCGCTCCAACAGCACCCGAGCGTCTTCAATTAACAGCACGTCATTCTCGGCCAGCTCGAACATGCGTTCACCATACAGCATGTTAATGCGGCCGGATGGATATCAACTGGGGTGCTAAAGAGATAGTTGACATGAAAATGGGACTGTTGAACAATAGATGGGTAAGGATGTATGATAATGAGCGCAAGATGATACAGACAGACGTCGGAACAAAAAATTTAAT
>JAUEPR010000206.1:0-2500 GCA_030435655.1 Armillaria novae-zelandiae
AATAAGAGTACGGTGTCTTGAAGGTCACCCTTTCGAGTTCTTGAGGGCATTTGTGTGACGCGAGGCATTACAGGCGCAGAGGTTCAAACCCTTTGGCTTGATTAGTGTTCGCTTTTCTGTGTTATTTCCGCAGGTTGGCAAAGGTTCAAACCCTGTGGCTTGTCGGACGGGGTTTCTCTGGATTGCATAGGTTCGAATCCTGTGAGTCTACGATCGGTTGGAAGCTCGAGCGCGTAGGTTCAAACCCTGTGGCTCTTGTGGAAGGTTCGGAGTTCAGTGTCAGTGTAGACACTTCTCCACGTGTTTGTGCAGGTTTTGGTTTAGCGCGCAACGCGCGAGGTTTATTAGTGTGTTGAATTTAATAGGAATTGGTTTCTGCTTCGAGCGCAGTCGTTTAAGCGGTGTTTAGAGTGTTATTGAGTGTGTACAGTGGTTATTAGAGTCCCGAGCGACTGCTAGATAGTTGTGGAGACGTTTGACGAAGTTGTGTTGTGTTATACACCCTTGCCTTGAGGCCCGGCGACGGAAGTCGCACCCTCTTGTTCTTGAGAAAAGCCTTTAGACTTAGAGAAGTCTAGATATTATACGAGTGCTATTGCTGCGCGTGTATCTTAGAGATATTGAGAATTGAATTGTATTGGTTCGCTACTTTCATCGCATTAGAATCCCCCCACGAACTTGAGCGTGTTTGTGTGTGTAGTGTTGGGTGTGGGTGTGATCAGTGTCTTCGACGCTGTTGCATTTCTAGCTCTGCGCACTTAGACAGCTCTTCACCGCGTCCTTGAATTCCTTTGAGTCGTTATCGTACTTAAGGGAAACACCTTTTAGTTGAAAGAAGACCGTGGAACCGTGCCAGCTCCTTACTACCTCACGAAAGGCAATGAAGTAGTCCTCTTTCACTATTACTTTAGCTTCAAGAAGCGCCGTCATCTGGCTTTCTTCCTTCAGCGAGATTAAGATGAAGGGGATCCAGAAGACTCCGTTTGCGTTGTAGGCTTCAAACCTTTCTACAGTCATAAGCGGTGTTAACTATTTAATTAGTTATGCCGGTTAACTGTTTAAATTAGACTGAGGTACTTACTACCGCGTTGTCTATACCAGCAAAGCTGGCTAGCGCTGCTTTAACTCGTAGGTCCGGCTCTATGTCCTTGACCTTCCAGTTGCAGGTGGCAAGGACTTGGTACATAGTACCTTCCACGCCTTCTCTGTCCGCTAAAACCATCCTGTCGTGGAAGAGCTTTCCCTTCTCCGATAGGTGTTCAACGTCGGCCGAGATTTCTCTCGTCCAGAGAATCGTTAGTTGTTCCTTGGCCGCGATGAGCTTGGGGAACGTCAGGTAAGGTTATCGAGTTATACGTCGGTACTTACCTCGACTTCAGGGTGAGCAGTCCATTTCGGTTTGCTCCTTCCCTTCGGTTTCGTAGACCCTTTGAGGTTGAGCACAGCACCTCTCTTGAGGATACCCCCAGGTCGGGTGAAGCGTTCATTCTCAGAGTCGTCCGAATCCGATTCTATCTCCATCTCTTCATCCACGGGTGGAGGAGGGGGTGGAGTTAGATTCTGTTGTTAGAGAATCATGTTAAAAGGTTATGAATATTGGAGTCAGTACTTACATTGACTTCAACGTTCTTATTCTTATGCCCATCGGGCGTGGCCGGCGGTGGAGGAGGGAGACCACCAGATGATCGACGGTTACGCGCTGATTTATTGAGCGGGTCGTACCGGCTGTTTTTGGGGGAATTGTCGTTTCTAGGCATGGTATCTAAAATGCTGAAAAATAAAATAAAAATAAGTTAGTTAGGTTAGCTTAGCTTATGATTGAAAGTGCCCCCCCGGACACGTTTCAAAAAGCACACTAAAGGTTAGTTTATGAAAGAGCACCGTCTTAGACGGCACTGAGAATACACTTGTTTATAGGTCAACAAGATTTAATTAAGTCTCCCTGAGAAGGGTGAGAAGTACAGTAAGTCGAGGCAAGCCTCTTGCGACTGTAGGATTAAACCATTGTTTTCACAACGGGTCATTAGAGCATTACTGCACTGGTTATTATATTTTTGGTTTAGGATTTCACTCCTCACCGTTAGGATGCTTCTTAGTTCGGACTTTGTCCTTAAGCCGGAGAACCTCGTCAAGGTTATGCATCCAATATCTCCGGGTATCTGATCGTTTTCGATCCCCTAACCTTCGTTCTTGATTAATGAAAACATCCTTGGCAAATGCTTTCGCAATAGTCGGTCTTGAGTCAATCCAAGAATTTCACCTCTAGCGACTCAATACCAATGCCCCCAACTATCCCTATTAATCATTACGGCGACTCTAGAAACCAACAAAATAGGATCGCACATCCTATTCTATTATTCCATGCTAATGTATTCGGACATAGGCCTGCTTTGAACACTCTAATTTTCTCAAGGTAAAAGTCCTGGTTCCCCAACGCAACCAATAAAGGCCACGCTGGCTCACCAAGAGGTAAGACCCAGTCAGACAGTACACGCCGTGA